>JAJPUD010009344.1:52931-75134 GCA_023553655.1 Myrmecobius fasciatus | reverse complement strand
GTGAATTGTTGTCTTTTTCCAATTCACCAATTTTGTTTTTCAGTTCACCATTTTTATTTTCCAGTGAATTGGTGATTTTTTCCAATTCACCAATTTTGTTTTTCAGTGAACTGTTTTCTTTTTCCAATTCACCAGTCCTATTTTCCAGTTTTTGATATTTCTGTTGCCCTGATCTCAATTTATTTCCCCATTCTTCTTCTAGCTCTCTTTTGAGATTCTTAATGCAATCATCCAGGTAAGCCTTCTGAAAGGGAGACCAACTTAAGTCTGCCTTTGTGGCTTCATCTGGGATTGTTTTCATAATGTCAGGATCTGGGGACTGTTCTATTTTTTCTCCGTAAAAGCTTTCTATGGTGAGAGCTCTCTTCTGCTTCTTGCTCATGGTTTAAAGTTGGGATATTGGTCAAAACCAGAGAAAACTGCAAGGATTTGTATTTGCCCTGGGGCAGTTTGCCGAGTTGACTTCCGGTCTGAGGCTGGTTGGGCTAGATTCGCACTAGGACCACGTTTTCAGCTGGTCTCGATCCACCCTTTTCCAAAGGCAGATCTGCCAAAGCACCTGCCCACAAGCAGAGCAAAGTGGCCCAGGCGTCTCCCAGGGGCTTCCTGGGTGCCCAAAATCCGCCCCTCTATCGCAGCCCTGACTTCCACCCCATCTGGAGTCTGATTGCGACCAGCGGCCGATTTCCCCTGAGGCTAACCTTCTCCGGAGTTCTTTCACAGTAGATCTTTGATAGAAGTGCGTTGTAGTCCGAATGCTTGGAGGTGCTCTCACTCAGAAACCAGTTGGAAGGCTTACTTTGTCTGGGTTTGAGGGAATGTCCCGGGAGTTCACAGAGAAAGCTGTCCGCAGTTCGCCATCTTGGCTCCCAGGGCAAAGATATTTTTGACTGGATTGGAAAAGCAAGATTGTTCTTGCCTCGACTTCTAAGAAAATATATTATGTATTCTACTGACGCACCAGGGTTCACCTAGCCTGTTGGATCTGTTGAATTCACTTTCCTGTAGTTATTCTTTGTTTATACTTTCAAGGTCTATAATGTCCAGTAATTCTTTTATCCAGTAATTCTTTTACTCCCACCCCCTCCTTCTTTTACTTTCCACATACAAAAATGTTCAGGAAATGTGCTTGTCAGATTCAGCTAGACGTATCAGGTAGCTCTTGGCATTCCATTCTTTTGAACATAAATTCTATTAAAACTGTTTCTGAGATAGACCACTGCTATGTCAGCATTGATGGGGCTTAATGAGTGATAGATCTTGCTTCCCTTTTGGAGATTAAGGGTTTTATGTGTGGATAATAAATAACTCTCTGTAAAAGACTTAGCTATTAAAATAATGATCTGCATAAAAAGCATAATAAATCATTAATACAAAGATATACCCTGCTAATTATCTGAATTCACTTCACTTATTGTAGCCACATGAGCAGCACAACCTGTTCTATGAATGGCCCATCTTTAGGTAAGATGCTACAAGGAAAGATTGAAGGTCATTAAATGATATAAAGTAGGTTTTGTTAGTCAGATCATATACTCTTAAAGGAGTTCTTTAAAGACTCCATTGTGATTATCTGACCATAGTCCCTGCCTCAAAATCAACTAGAACTTGACTTCCCCAATCCTTACATATGGAGACTGGAAATAACTATTGTAGAATGGGCCCTTAGGCCCAAACCATGGGAACATCAAGGTCAGCCTTGCAAAAATATTGGCAACTTTATAACTAACACACATAGTGAAGTGATTATCCACAATATCTGATCAATATCCAGAAGATCAGATAAGAAAAAGAACATCAACCCAAGCATAAAATTTACATTTTCTCTGACTAAAAAAAATCCTGAATATCCACTGCTCATTCATGAAGCCAAGTAAGGTGCTTTATGAAATAGGAATGTGCATGGTGATCATAACCATTATTATGATAACAAGGAGAATATACTTTCTCCATCCTTACCTCAGGATACACCTTTTTCTTGAATAGGTAAATTGTTGAAGGTATTATTCATAAAAGAAGTTTTGTTTTGTTGTCCATTTGGGGTGGGAAAATTAAGAAAATTTTTCAATATTTTCCTATATGCAATCTACAAATAATATTGGTGGGTGGAGCCATCTTTCAATAATGTCCTATTTAAAAATAAAAATGAAAAACCTTAAACAATTTTCTTTTTAATTATGGACAAATACATCAATTTGTCTTTCAATATAAAATAAGAAAAAAGATTAGTCTGAAGAAATGTAAACTTTGATGTGTAATTTTTTCTTTAAGAAATGACATAAATGTACAAAATTTAACAAAGTAGAAATAAAATTGCAATTTATTTACTCCTTCTTTCCTTTTTTCTCCTGTATACTTTGAAAGTTGTTTTATTCAAACTTTTTTGTTACAGGTTTATCTAACTCATTATTGGGAATGATATAACCCAGTTTTACTTCGGTCTCTACCAGTGAATTTAATTTGAAATTCTTGTTTATCCATCAAATGACTCCTTGAAAAATAGGGTATATTTATTTCAAAGGCTAGTGCACATTTTTTTAAAAGGTAAAAAATATCCATTTAAAGAAAGGAAATCCTTCATCCTTTCTTTTATCTTCCTACTAATATCTTCACGAGAACTCATTCGGGAGTTTCTTGGCAAAGATACTGGAGTCATTTGCCATTTCCTTCTCCACATCATTTTATACTCAACATAAGGAGGAATTAATTGAAGGTGAAAAGTTCTATATTTTAAAGTCAATTGCATTTGTGGATTATGAATGCATGATTCTCTTTGCTTAAAATTTTTATATAAAAGAAATATTTTATATAAGTATACTATAAATCACTTTGTATGCTACAAAATTCCCTTTTTAGAGGTAAGTAAAGTATTTTTTTTAAAAAGTCCAATTAGGGATCAATTCTGATGCACATGGCTCTCTGCAACAAAGAATTGTCTCAAATCAGTCCCAATTGTTCACTGAAGACCATATACACCCAGAGAGAGAGGGATATGAAATATGGACCACAGCATAACATTTTCATGCTCTCTATTGAGGTTTGCTTGCATTGTGTTTCCTTTCTCTGATTTTCTTTTTTTTTTTTCTTGTAGATAGGATTTTTCTTGCACAACTTGTCAAGTATTTCAACATTATTAACATGTAGTGGACTTCCTGCCATCTAGGGAAGGGGAAGAGATTGGGGGTAAAATTTGTAATGGAAAGCTTTGTAAAGATCAATGCTGGGGAACTACCCATAAATATGTTATACAAATAAAAAGCTTTAATAAAAAAAATAAAATAAAATTTTAAAAAAAGTCCATTTAGGGACAGCTAGGTGGTACAGTGGATAGAGCACCAGCCCTGAAGTCAGGAAGATCTGAGTTCAAATCTGTTCTCAGACACTTAATATTCCCTAGCTGTGTGACCCTGGGCAAGTTACTTAACCCCAATTGCCTCAGAAAAAAAGCAAAAGAAAAAGTCTATTTAGTGGAATTTGTGTGAACATATTTTTCTTCTATGGTAGAAACATGACAAATACTTTTTTTTTAAAGGTAGAGTCCTACCTAATGTGTGGGTGGGAAAGGGAGAAGAGAAAAGTTGACTAATAGTACCCTATGATAACTGCCATTTATGTTCCCTACTTAGCCTAGTGGTTATCCATGAATGTGGTTTTTGACCACTTCTAACTTCAACTATCAGAGACTTGTCATTATGGTTCCCCTCTCTACCTGCCCCATTCCACCCCAGACTCCCATGGAGTCAGTACTTAGCTAGCTCTCAATGAACTCCTCTTCTCCCTTTTGATATGACTGTACATGCATATGGAACTGCTCTTTAATTCCTTCTCCAACTCCATTTTTTCTTAATGAATTTACCCCAGGCACAATTTTACCTTGTTAAGCTCTAGTGGTTATACATGCATTATGTTATTAAATATTTGCAATAAGTTTTTTAAAAGTCATTTTAAAATATAAAAGCCCCCGCTATCCATTTTTAATGAAACCAAGCTGTTCTACTTTGATGTTCAACTCAGAAACTACATTCTTAAATTATGACTACAAGCATATAAGCAGCAATAGGACTTTGGGAGGCCATAAATTAATTACCTTACTATGAAACTAAATAACTATAAAAGTGACATGATTAAAAGTGATCATGACATTTTTAGCAACCTCTTTCATTTCAATCATTCTTCAAATAATTCATTCTGCATAAGCTATTAAGTAATGGAAACGTCATGAGGAATGTCTCACATTCTAGTAAAACATGAGATTGAGAGTCTTATATAGAGAGCAACATAAACTAACACTAAAAATTCATATACTTAATAAAAATGAAATGACTGGAAAATAAAATAATGAATTAAAATCCTTCAAAACTACAAGGCTTGTTTAAAAAGGGGGGTGGAAGATAAATTAGATGTAGGAAAATAAACCTTTAGCAACTGCATTTTGTTGGAATACTGCATTTTTGTTTGAAACAAAAATATTTGTTTGTTTCAGAGGCAACCTTGCAAATAGCACCACCCAGCTGCTAATATAAATAGTTTAAACATGGTAAGTAAAATGTAGAATTTCATACAGCCATATTGAGAATGAAATACAAACAAAATGAAAAGAATTTTCTCCATGTTCTCTTTGCAAATTGCATGTTCAAATTTTAAACAGCTTAAATATTTAGTGCTTTGAATGCATTTTAAGATGATTCATGAATTCTTAAATACCAGTTCTGTTAACAAAAATGGATAACATTTCACAAGTAAAATTATCTATAGGAAAAGTTATTCATAAATTTATATTGACACTGGAGCTTTAATATTAAAAAAGTCTTAGTGGTAAATAACAATTAGTATACCTAGGAAGATGTGTGACAGCTCAGTACTAAAAAGTCTTTAGTTGAAAGCACATACCTCTCAAGTTGGATTAGTTAATTTTATTCTAAACTTGTAAGTCATTTTTGCAACATTTGACATTTATTTTCTTCCATGTTCTATATTTGAATGTGCAGGTCTGTCAGTCAAAAGCATGACTTTAAACTCTGACCCTATTCATAAAGCAAATTACTAGATTTGTCTTGACATTGCATGTAGTTTTTCCTTGCTTCTGTCACATTAAACACTATACATGACACAAATATTTCTTCAATACTACCTGCTAAAGAAAAAAAAAATGCCAACAAAAAGTTTTTTCCAGAACAAAAGGGTGTTCCCTAGCTATTTAGATCCTGAGACTTATAAAGTCCCTTTGCTTTTTTTTCTGTTACTAAACATGAGGATCTTCCCAACATTTTTCTTTTTCTTCTTAAAGAAATAATTTTGTTATTTTATTGTTGTTTGTTATATTTGCCTCTTTGATGAGTATGAGATAGAATTTCAGAAGTACCTTAATTACTTTTCTCAATTATTTTTTTTCATTTTCAATACACATTGTTTTATGAATTGTTAGAAAAAAATAGAGCAAAAGGAAAAAAAAACATGGAAGAGATTAAAAAAAGGGAAATAAACATAGTATGTGTTGATTTACATTTAGTGTCCTTAGTTCTTTTTCTGGATGCAGATGGCATTTTCTGGCCAAATTCTATTGGGATTACTTTAGATCACTGAACCACTAAGAAGAACAAAGCTTTTCATAGTTGATCATCCCACATTCTTGCTGTTGTTGTGCACAATGTATTCCTGGTTCTGCTTTTTTCACTCTGCATGAGTTCATATAAATCTTTTGAGGCATTTCTGAAATTAGCTTGTTGAACATTTTTTATAGAACAATAATATTCTATTACCTTCATATATCACAACTTGTTCATTCATTCCCCAATTGATGGGCATCTATTCATTTTCCAATTCTTTGCTACCACAAAAAGAGCTGCTACAAACATTTTTTTTGCACATGTACATCCTTTTCTCTCCTTTATGATTTCCTTGGGATACAAACCCAGTAAGGGCACTGCTGGGTCAAATGTTATACACAGTTTTATACTCCTTTAGGCACAATTCCAAATTGCTCTCCAGAATGGTCAAATCATTTCCCAACTCCACCAGCAATGCATTAGTGTCCCAGTTTTCCCAAATCTACTTCAACATTTACCATTATCTTTTCCTGTCATCTTAGCCAATCTGAGGTGTGAAGTGGTACCTCAGAGTTGTTTGAATTTGAATCTCTCTAATCAATAGTGATTTCGAGCATTTTTTCATATAGCTATAGATGGCTTTAATTTTGTCATCTGAAAATCATCTGTTCATATACTTTGACTATAAATCAGGGAATGACTTGTATTGTTATAAATTTGACACAATTCTTTACATATTTTAGAAATGAGACCTTTATCAGAAATATTTCTGTAAAGATTTTTCCCACTTTTCTACTTCTCTTAGTCTTGTTTCTGTTGGTTTTATTTGTATAAAAGTGAGTTCTTATTTTAGAAGTTGGAGTTTGGGTGTTTATCAAATACTAGGTTACTATAGGCCTTGAATATTATGTTGTGTATATCTAATCTATTCCACTGATCTTCTACTCTAATTCTTAGTCAGTACCACATGGTTTTGATGACTGCTGCTTTATAAAAACAGTTTTAGTTTTGATACTACTAAGCCACCATCCTTTGTATTTTTTTTTCCATTAATTCCCTTGATATTCTTGACCTTTTGCTCTTCTGGATGAATTTTGCTATTAATTTACTAGTACTATAAAAAAATTTTTGGTGGTTTTTTTGGTATGGCACTGAACAAGTAGACCAATTTAAGCAGAATGAACAATTGATATTTTTTCAATTGTTTAGATCTGATTAATATTTGTGAGCAGTGTTTTGTAATCATGTTCATATAGTTCCTGGGTTTGTCTTGGCAAATATACTTCCAAGTATTTTATTTTGTCTACAGTAATTTTAAATGGTATTTCTCTTTCTATTTCTTACAGATAGCCCTTTTCAGTAATATATAGTAATGCTGATGATTTGTGTGTATTTTATTGTTTATCACCAAAATATCTCTCGGAATCCCTCACTTTCTTCCCTCTCAGATAGATATCCCTGTATAACCAATAATATTTTAAGAAAAAGAGAAAAAAATTAGTGAAGCTGATAATCTATTTTTAAATCAAAATATATGCATACTCATGAATTTATCTCTTCAAAGGAATAGGGTAGGATTGTCTTCCTTCCTAAAGCTCTTTTTTGGAAGATAAATGTGATTGTGTTACATCCACTGTGATGTTTTATGCTTATTGTTATTTCCATTTAAGCTGTTGTAATTATCTTATAGAAGCAGATAAAAGAAAGCAGTATTTACAAGAATCTTTATATTATTATATAATACCTACACACACATGAGAAAGGGTAAAAAGGACTACATAAACAGGGAAGAGATAAGACTGAGTTTTATCCCTCAACAACCATCATTAATTTGAAAAGGAATTTCTGTAATTAATACACTTCTCATAGAACTGTATGGAAACCTTGACACATTATAGACTATGAAATATTATTTTTAACTAAGCATGAGACAGTGAACTGAATGCTGGCTCTAGAATCAAAGAACATGTATTTATCTCTCACTTCTGATACATACTACACATTGCCATATTAAAGTCATTTAATTATTTTTCTAGACCTTGGTGTCTTATTTATAGAATGAAGGGGTTGACCTAGATTGCTTTTGACGTCTTTCCTTGCTCTGAAGCTGATTCTATGATTCTTACAGAAGTAGAGAAGGACAAAGCTTATAATAATTTTCCAAACTATGAAAGCCACATTTGTAGAAAGCACTGTGTTAAGAATCAGAAAGCATTGCAACTCTACAAGGCATTGTAGCAGCAAGGTATCTTTATGACTGGGAGTAGACCAGCAAAAACAGGCAAAACTGGAAGGGAGCTTGTCATATTTGAGAACCTTCATAAAAAACACTCCTGAAGTGATGTTTTGGTTGGTGATTTTTTTTTTCTAATTGCAGATCTAACTACTGATCCAGTTGTTAGTTTATCTGGATGTTCTAAGTTCTTTTTCAAGGTAATCATTATTGTCATCAAGTATATATGAAACATTGATTATGTGCTGATTACTGTACTAAATGCTAAAGATAAAAAAGGAAGGCAAAAACATTAAAAAAAAAAAGAAAAAAAATTCCTACTCTGGATGAATTCACAGAAGAGAGAATCTGCAAACAGTTATATGTGTACTTGATGTATTCTTTGTCAATGGAATGTAATATAGAAAGAAAATAGCAGCAGTCCAGGTATGAAATCAAAAGATGGCAAAAGTCTAAAGGTAAAATTAGGGATAGCCATCTTAAGCACACAGTTTGTTGCAATGTCTTGTTTTGAAGCTTATCTTGTGTTACAAAGACTGGTAGAATTGAAATTTAGGAAAAGAGGCAAGGAAATTATTCTGGTGATATTGGGAGGCTATTTTATTTGTGTTCTCTCAGATGTAACTGACAACTATAGTTTTTACTAAATGCCTGTGAGTTCTCCAGCTTGAGGAGATACCCAAAGGGCTGCTAAAATGTTTTCACACTCTCTGCTTAGTGGAGCATATGTGAAGTTCTTATAGAGAATGAAAAGGATGATTTAAGAAGAAGAACATGAATAAGTTATTTGTGAATAATTCTGCTTCTGAGGAAAAAATGTTCTTAAAGGAAGATTATAGGGAGCAGGGAGTAGTGGTCTAAAAATGGAAAAAAATATATATATATATATATATATATATATATATTAATTGTCACTAACCTTTAGTTTCCCTTATTATTTCATGTATTTAAAACATTCAAAGAAAGATTCAACAGGATTCATCAGGTTGACAATAGGGTAAATTATATATGTTTGTGTGTGCACACATATATGTAAATATGCTACTGATTTAATGCTTATTATTAAGAATTATTGATAAGAAAAAACAGGAAGGTATCTAAGAAGAGTAATGAGACTACAAGGGATTTTCAATGATCTTAAGAGATTCTATACAAAAGCTAAAAGCATAGACATATAGAAAGAAGAATTTAAAAAAAAAGGTTGCATAGTACTAAAAAGATTGACTGTCAAGAAAACTGAAGCTCAGGATTGGCTAACATTTGCAAAGAATGATTGATGAGATGGAGTTTTTAATCTCAGCTGGAGGCAAAAAAACAAAAAAACAAGGAATGCCAGTTTAGTTGGATGGGAAGATTATTCTAGGTGACAAAAAGAAAACATAATTGCTTAATTCTGATTTTGCTTCTATTTGTCCTATCAAGGGGTTATGATTTTCATATTAAAAAGAGTTGTACTTGCAGAGTTAGGAAGACATTGGACAGTAAGACAAGTGAAATAATAAAAGACCACCTGTTTGTCCTTAATGAGTTCAAGTCAGTGAATGAGTCAGTAAACAAGCATTTATTAATAAATGCCAGGAACTGTGCTAAGTACTGGGAATATATATGACAGTGTATTGTTAGAAGAATAAGGAACAAATTGAAAGGAAGTATCTAAAGATAATTTATTTAAAGGGAAATCTCTAGAATTGGGTTTTGGAGTACTGTCTTTGGTACTGTTATATTCAATATTTATATCAGCAACTTATATTAAGGCATAGATAGTATCTGATGAAATCTATGAAGGAGGGTGAGAATTATAGAAAGTGTTTGGCTGAAGATCATTGGAAGAAGAAACAAAACAAATATTTTCATAGATATATATACTACAAACCACCTGAAAAGGAGAGTAAGTGAAGATTTCTGTAAACAGATAGAAGACACTTGGAAAAAGGGTAAAATACAATAATAAGTGATTCAAATTTTCAGTATACCTGCAGAAGTTCTCTCTTCCAGAGTAATTCATCATTCTTAAGATTGTTTAATAATTTAATCCTTCAAAAAATGTACAAAATAATGAGTGCAACTGATATCCTCATTCTGATTTTCACTAAAAGATTGGAACTGGAGGTTAAAGTAGAAATAATGTAACTTGCTAGAAAAGCTATCTGTGTCTTTAATTTTGTGGTGAGGAAATAGAAAACAGATAGTTAAGTATGCTCTAATCATAGTTTTGGTAGATCATATTTCAAAGAATTCAGGGAAAGAAAAGGTAGAATCTCAAGAACTAGAATTCTTTAGGAAAAAACTATCTATATGGGTTAGGAAGCTCTTAAGAAGATGGTGGAGTAAGCAGCAGATTACTATAACTCTTCCATATTTACCTCCAAACAACCATCAAACAAATCTTGGAATATGAGAACCAGCAAAAAGAGATAATTAAGCAATCTTTGAGCACAAGAAACTTGGAAGATGGACTGTCTCACTTAGGTACAAAGGGAGCAGAGTCCAAGATAGGAAGTATGCCAGTAAACCAGTAGCAAGTCTTCCTCCCAGATACCCTCACAAAACCAGTGGTACATCCTGAACCCTAGTACAGGAAGAAAACACTAACACCAGAATGCTTCTGAATAACCACAGGATTGGGCAGACTACAGCTCTGAGAATCTCTACATACTTCAAAGTATACCCTGGCAAACAATCTCCAGCAACCAGAGCTTCATGTTTTTCCATAAAACCCTGTGTGAACAGGTATATGCTTAGCAAATAAGCAGCTGCCAGCAGCCAGATCTCCATATGTTTCAGTGTAGCCCTCCAAAACTGCAGAAATACATCTCTGGCCTTAGCATACCTGGGACACAAGCACTAGGATCTCAGCTTAGCTGGGCAGACTCTTATAGCCTCTAGAACTGCCAGCTACCCCTACTCTACTCCTTTTTGCACAGGACCAGACATGAGGGTCTCTCATGGACTTCAGGATAACATAAGAAGCCTGAGACAGTGCCCCTGAAGGATACATCAAATGAAAAGAAAGGGATGAAAAGACTTAAACCAAGAAGACAATGATATCAAAACATTTATGGGCAAAACCCTAAAGAAAAATGGTAAGTGGTTTCTAATCAAGAAAGAACTTATGGAAGAACTCAAAAAAGAGCTTAAAATCATATAAGAGAGGTAGAAAAAATGAAAAAAGAAATGAGAGTGATGCAAGATACACATGCACATATACACTCACTTACATATATGAATCAACAATTTGGAAAACCTCTTAAGAGTTAGAATTGGCTAAATGGAAAAGAAAGTACAAAAACTAATTGAAGAAAGAAATTCCTTTAGAGTTAATTTGGTCAAGTGGAAGCTGTGAAACATCAAGAATCAATTAAATAAATTCAAATGAATGAAAAAAAAAGAAAATATAAAATACCTTGTGAGGGAAAATATCAGAATGACTGGACTACCTTGAAAGCCATAATCAAAAGGAAGACTTGGATAGGATCTTTTAGGAAAGCATTATGAAATGTACAATAGATAATATTGATTCTATTAAAATAAAAAGGTTTTGCACAAATAAAACCAAATGAAACTAAGTTTAGAAGAAAAACAGAAATCTGAGAAACAAGCGAGTGTCTCTGATTAAAGCTTCATTGCTCAAATATATAGAGAACTGAGGCAAATTTATAAGAACACAAACCATTTTCTGATGATCAAAGGATGTGAAAATTTTCAGCTGAATAAATCAAAGTTATCTATAAGCATATAAGAAGTGTTCTAAATCATCTTTGATTAAAGAAGTCCAAATTAAAACAACTCTAAGATACCACAACACATTAGATTGGCTAACATGACAAATAAGGAAAATATTAAATGTTGGAGAGGATAGCGGAAAATTGGGATATAAATGCTGCTGGCTGAGGGCTCAAAGGACAACCACATTGCATAGACTTTGAACCTAGCAATAGTACTACCAGGTCTATTTTCCTAAGAGAACATAAAAAGGGGTAAAGGACCTACATATGCAAAAATTATTTCTAGCAGCCCTTTTCATGGTGGCAAAATATTGAAAATTGAGGGTATGTCTATCAACTGAAGTGTGGTTCAACAAGCTGTAGTATATGACTATATTTAAATACTATTGGGCAATAAAAAATGAATAGGCAGATTTCAGAAAAATCTGGAAAGACTTGTATAAACTGATACAAAATGAATTGAGCAGAAGCAGAAAAAATATTGTATACAGTATCAGCAATACTGTGTGATGATCAACTATGAATGATTCAACTCTTCAAAACAATACTATCATCCAAGACAAGTAAAAAGGACTCATGAAAGAAAATACTATTCACATCTAGATAAAGAACTGATGGACTCTAAAGGCAGATTAAAGTATATTTCTCACTTACTTTCTTTTTTTCCTTTTGATCTGTTTCTTCTTTTATAATTTTGTCTAAAATGAAAATATTTTTTACATGACAGCACATGTGAAACCTGTATCAAATTGCTTACAATTTTCAGAAAAGGTGAGGGAAAAGGAGAGAAAAAAGTGGAACTCATAATCTTATAAAAATAAATGCTAAAGATTGTCTTGATATGAAATTGAGAAAAATACTATTAAATTTTAAAAAGTAAAGCCTCCAGTGCACTGATGGAAAAGAAAGAAGAGGAAGAAGAAGAAAAAAAAAGAAAATTGGAGGATAAGCAGCAGAATCATTCCAAAAGGGATTAAAAGGAAAAAAAAAACTAACTACTAAATAATGAGAAAATTCATCAATCACTCTTAGTGTATGTATATGTTAGTGTGAATATGTGTTTATGTGTGTATGTAGGGATATGATTATCATTTAGTCTATGTCAGGGACTCTGCAAAGTACTTTATAAAAATTATCACATATGGTCCTCAAAATAACCCTGGGAGCTAGTTTTTATTATTACACTCACTTTATAATGGAGGAGTTATTACACAAGTATAATTAGTGTCAAAGATAAAATTTGATCTCAGCCTTTTCCCGGCTAGGTCTAGCATTCTAGCTACTGTACCATCTAGGGTAAATACTGGCAGATAAATGCAATATTGTGCGAAGGTCTTACATGAATTATTTCAGGACCACAAAGGTCCTGTCTATGAATGACAAAAACTAGATTTGGTGAAAAGAGAACAATCTTTTTGGCTGCAAAATGGCTAATGGGCAGTACAGATGAAGTTTACAACAGTTAGTAAGCTATAAAAAGACAGCATCTAGGCTCTCAAGATGTGTTTGCCATTATTCTAAAATTAGCAATGTACTTATTGTGTCTTTCTCTATAATCTTTGAAAATCCTTGGTGAGTAGGAAAACTACCAAAGTACAGTATATGGGCAAAGATTTACTGATTTTTCAGAAAAGGATAAAGAGCCTACAAAAAAAAGTAGGGAAACAATTCACAGCTTTCGCAAAATTGTTCGATATAAAATAAACCCACACAGATCATTAGTATTTGTATATATTACTGACAAAGCCTATCAACAAGAGATAGAAAGAGAAATTCCCTTTAAAATTACTGTAGACAAAATAAAATAAATGGGGCTCTATCTGCCAAGACAAAGCCAAGAACAGTATGAACACATTAATGGAACACTTCTCATTCAAATAAAATCAGATCTAAACAATTAGAAAAATATCAATTGTTCTTGGCTGGGCCAAGCTAATATAAAAAAAATGACAATTCTGCCTCAATTGTTCTATTTGCTCAGTACTGTACCAATTCAACTGTCAAAACATTATTTTATAGAACTAGAAAATATAATAACAAAATTCATCTGGAAGAACAAATGGTCAACAATATCCAGGGAATTAATGAAAAAAAAAATACAAAGTATGATAGCTTAGCAATACCAAAACCAAAAGTATATTATAAAACAGCTGTCATCAAAACCATTTAGTATTGCTAAGAAATAGAGTGGAGGATCAGTGGAATAGATTAGATATACATGAATCAATAATCAAGGCCTATAATAATATAGTATTTGATAAACATCTACATCTCAGCTTCTGGAATAAGAACTCACTATTTGACCAAAATTGCTGGAAAAACTGGAAAATAATAAGTCAGAAACTTGGCATAGACCTACATCTCACATCCCATAACAAAAATAAGATCAAAATGGGTACATGATTTGGGCATCAAGAATGATATCATATTGTCTCATATTTATAAAAATTCAAGCCATTCTCCAATCAATAAATGGTCAAAGGATATGAACAGACAATTTTCAGAGGATGAAATTAAAACTATTTATAGTCATATGAAAAGGTGCTCCAAATCACTATTGATCAGAGAAATGCAAATCAAGACAACCCTGAGATACCACTTCACACCTGTCAGATTGGCTAAAATGACAGGAAAAGTTAATGATGAATGTTGGAGGGGTTGTGGGAGGGCTGGGACATTGATGCATTGTTGGTGGAGCTGTGAACGGATACAGCCATTCTGGAGAACAATTTGGAGCCATGCTCAAAAAGTTATCAAACTGTGCATACCCTTTGACCCAGCAGCATTTCTATTGGGCTTATATCCCAAAGAAATCATAAAGGAAGGAAAAGGCCCCACATGTGCAAGAATGTTTGTGGCAGCCCTTTTTGTAGTGGCTAGAAACTGGAAATTGAATAGATGCCCTTCAATTGGAGAATGGCTGAATAAATTATGGTATATGAATATTATGGAATATTATTGTTCTGTAAGAAATGACCAGCAAGATGATTTCAGAGAGGCCTGGAGAGACTTACATGAACTGATGCTGAGTGAAATGAGCAGAACCAGGAGATCATTATACACGGCAACAACAGTACTATATGACGATCAATTCTGATGGACAGGGCTCTCTTCAACAAAGAAATGTTTCAAACCACCTCCAATTGTTCACTGAAGTAAGCCATATACACCCAGAGAGAGGGATGCGAAATGTGGACCACAACATAACATTCTCATACTCCTTGATTGATGTTTGCTTACATTGTGTTTCCTTTATCTGATATATCGTTTGTGTAGATAAGATTTTTCTTGCACACCAATGATAAGTTTGGAAATATGTATACATATATTCGATTTGCCAATATTTTAACATAATTAACATGTAGTGGATATCCTGCCATCTAGGGGAGGGGTGGGGAGTTGGGGGAAAAATTTGTAACGGAAAGCTATGTAAGGGTTATTGTTGAAGAATTACCCACACATATGTTATGCAAATAAAATAAAAATTTAAAAAAAATTATTATTTTCCAAAAAAAAAAAGAATGATATCATAAAGAAATTAGGAGAGTAAGAGATAATTTACCTATCAGATCTTTGCAGAAGGGAGGAATTCATGAGCAAAGAAGAACTAAAGAACATTCTGAAAGGCAAAATGGACAACTTTGAATTCATTAAAATAAAAAAAAAATTACACAAACAAAATCAAGAGAAACAAGATTAAAAGAGAAATATAAAGCTAGAGAAAAGTCTTTATAATGTGTTTCTGATAAACATTTCATTTCTAAAACATAAATAACTGTCAAATTTATAAAAATACAAATCATTCTCCACATGATAAATGGTCAAAGGATATGAACAGACAATTTTCAAATGACAAAATTAAAACTATCTATAGTTATATGAAAAAATTCTCTAAATCACTATTGATTAGAGAGATTAAAACACCTCTGAGGTACCAGTTCATACCTCTCATATTAGCCAGATGACAGGAAAAGATAATAATAAATGTTGAAGGGATTGTGGGAAAACTAGGATTTTAATGCATTGTTAGTGGAGTTGTGAAATGATTTGACCATTCTGGAAAGCAATTTGGAACTATGCCCAAAGAGTTCAAAACTGTGCATACCCTTTCACCCAGGAGTGCCATTATTAGATCTGTATACCAAAAAAATCATAAATGAGGTGAAAGGACCCACGTGTGCAAAAATGTTTGTAATGGCTCTTTTTGTGGTAGCAAAGAATTAGAAAATGAGTAGCTGCTCATTAATTGGGGAATGGGTGAACAAGTTGTAGTATATGAAAATAATGGAATATTATTGTTCTATAAAAAATGATAAATAAACTGAGGCCTGGAAAGATTTGCACAAACTGATACAGAGTGAAAAAAGAAGAACCAGGAATATATTGTACACAATAACAACAAGAACATGCAATGACTAACTATGAAAGACTTGGTTCTTCTGAATAGTTCAGTGCTATAAAATGATACCAATAGACTTTGGACAGAAAATGCCATCTGTATCCAGAAAAATAATTGGAGACTGAATGCAAATCAACACATGCTATGACCACTTCTTTTCCTGTCTTTTTAATCTCTTCTATGTTTTTTTACTCAGATTTTTCTCTCCCAACATGATTCATAATGCAATGTATATTGAAAATAAAAAATAAAAACTTTTAAAAAAAGAAAAAAGAAAAGAAAGTAGAGATCCCAAAGAACAAACATGGCTTCATT
Organism: Myrmecobius fasciatus; assembly: GCA_023553655.1. NCBI lineage: Eukaryota > Metazoa > Chordata > Mammalia > Dasyuromorphia > Myrmecobiidae > Myrmecobius > Myrmecobius fasciatus. Next base: position 58,916 of record JAJPUD010009344.1, on the reverse strand, counting down.
AAGAAGAGAAAATTTGGCAAGGGGAATATGACTTAAATAGATAGGGGATGACATCTGTTTTTAAATATTCTAAAAGATGTCAAGTAGAAGAGGGCATAAGCTTGTTTTATTTGGCCTCAGCAACTAAGTGTAAAGAAGGAAACATAGGTAAGCAGATTTCAACTCAATATAAAATAGAACTGTCAAATAATCAGGCATCCATCCATGAAAATGCTGCCTAGATAACATGAGCATTTTCCCTCATGGAACATATTTGAGCAAGATGAATAAACCCCTTGTTGGTGTTTTATAGAAGGGATTAGTGATTAATTTGGGGATTGTTATAACTGACCTTTAGGATGCTTTTGAACTCTGAGATAATGTGGTGCAATTTCTGTCTTCCTTTTTTTTTTTTAACAAATATATTATGTTAAGTAATTAACTTTTCTTCTACTGACCTGTTTCCTCATATATAAAATGAATTATTTAGACTAGGTGATCACTAACATTCACTAATTATGTGAAGATAACCAAAAGAAAATAGATTAAAAGGGAATGACAACACAAGGAAAACATGGATAACAGACATGGCCAGGGGAGAGATATGAAAAGGATTTTTAAAAAAGGGAAAGAGTAGGGGGGCGGAGCCAAGATGGAGTGCAGACAGGACTCTCTGTGACCTCCTCTGACCTTCTCTAAAACTAACAGCAGATTAAGCCTCTAAACTGGTTCTGGAGTCAAAGCACCCTCACATATTTGGAGTATAACACATTCCCAGCAGAAGTTACCTTGGAAGAGCTTCAGAAAAGTCTGTTTCAGTCAGGCAGGAGGGAGTTTGCTGAGCTCAGACCTCAGCTCTGAGAGACAGGTCAGGAAGCCAGGCTGGGACTCAGAATGTTTCTAAGCACCTGGGAAGTTTCTGTCAGCCTCTTTGACCACTCTGGTCTGGTTGCAAGCAAGTACTTTAGCAGATTTGCCTTTAGTAAAAGGTAGATTGTAAACCACTGAGAACCCGGGACCCGGCCCAGCACCAGAAGTCAATCAGCCCAACTGCCCCAGGGCAAATTAAAGCATCTGTAGCTCCTTGCTTTGATAGACCTCAAACTTTAACAAATGAATAATAATAATAATAATAAAAAGAACTCTCACCATAGACAGCTTTTATGCAGATAGAGAAGAACAGACCTCAGATCCTGAGGTTCATAAAGGTAAAGCAACTCCAGAGGAAGCCACAAAGGGAGACATGAGCTGGTCCCCATTTCACAAGGCTTTCCTGGAAGATTGCATAAAGAACTTCAAAGGAGAGTTAGAAGAAAAATGGGGAAATTAATTGAGATAACTTCAAGAAGGAATGGAAAAAGCATATAATGCCCTACAAAAGAGATATGAAAAAGACACCAATTCACTGAAAAACAAAATTGGTGAAATGGAAAAAGTATGTAATGAACAAATTGGCCAATTACAAAAGGAATTTAAAAAGGTAACTGAAGAAAATAATACACCAAAAATTAGAATTGAACAAATGGAAGTGAATAACTCAATAAGACTTCAAGAATAAGTCAAACAAAAACAAAAAAATGAAAAAGCAGAAAAAAAAAAAAAAAGAAATATCTCCTAGGAAAAACAATTGACCTGGAAAAATAGATCTAGGAGAGACAAAGGATTATTGGACTTCCTGAAAGCCATGATGAAAAAAAGAACCTAGACACTATCTTACAGGAAATCATGAAAGAAAACTGCCCTGATGTTTTAGATTCAGAAGGTAAAATTGCCATTGAAAATTCACCGGTCACCTCCTGAAAGAGACCCCACAATTAAATCCCCAAGGAATATTGTGGCTAAATTTCAGGACTATCACACCAAGGAAAAGATATAAGCAAGCAAATACCAGGGAACTATAATTAGAATCACCCAGGATCTCTCAGCTTCCACATTAAAGGATCAAAAGGCTGGGATCAGATATTCCAAAAGGCAAAGAAACTAGGATTACAGCCAAGAATAAGCCATCCAGCTAGAATGAGCATTATCTTCCAGGGAAGAAGATGGACATTTAATGATATAGGTGAATTTCACCTATTTCTAATGAAAAGATCAGATCTGAACAAAAGATGTGACCCCCAAACAGAATTCAAGAAAAGCATAAAAAGGTAAAAAAGGAAAGAAGTCTTGGGAACTATATTTCTATTATGGGTATACTTAAAGAATGAAGGCATAATTTGATTTTACTTTGATAATATGAAAAAGAAACTAGAGGTGGAAGGGGCATCAAACTAGAAAAAGAGGAAAAGGAGGTAAAATAAGGTTAAAAAGGAGGTAAAAATAAGGTAAAATCTCATGAAGAGGCAAAGAAAACCTAATATAATTGAGGGAAAGAAGAGTGGGGGATGAGTATTATATGAATCTTACTCTCATTAGATAAGAATTCTAAAAGAGAATATCAGATATTTGGTTTCACAGAGAAACTTGTCCCTCCTTATAGGGAAGTGGGAAAAAAAGGAGGGAAAGAAAGGGAAACACTAATAGAAGGGAAAAGAGAAAAATTAGGGGAAAGGTATAAAAAAGAGGGAAGGTCTGTAAAGGGGGGAGGACTGTTTGAGGGAGGGGAGTCATCAAAAGCAAAATACTGGGGAGGGGGCAAGGGAGAAAGGGAAGAGAAAAACATAACTTGGGTAACTAAGAAGGCAGGAAATACAGAATTAGTTATTTTTAACTGTGAATGTGAATGGGAAGAACTCTCCCATAAAACATAAGTAGATAGCAGACTTGATTAAAAGCCAGAATCCCTACAATATATTGTTTAGAAGAAACACACCTAAAGTGTAGAGATACATATCAAGTGAAAATAAAGGGCTGGAGCAGAATCTATTATGCTTCAGGTGAACAAAAAAAAAAACAAAAACAAAAACAAAAACAAAAAACCCAAAACCCCCAGCAGGTATAGCAATCCTGATCTCACATCAAGTAAAAGCAAAGATAGATCTAATTAAAAGAGATAAGGAAGAAAACTATATTTTACTAAAGGGTACCAGAGATAATGAAGCAATATCAATATTAAACATATATGCACCAAGTGGTATTGCATCCAAATTCCTAAAGGAGAAGTTAAAAGAGATGCAAGAAGAAAAAGACAGCAAAACAATACTAGTGGGAGATCTCAACCTTGCTCTCTCAGAATTAGATAAATCAAACCACAAAATAAATAAGAAAGAAACTAGGGAGGTAAACCAATTGTTAGAAAAGTTAGGTATGATAGATCTTTGGAGAAAATTGAATGGAGACAATAGGGAGTTTATTTTTTTCTCAGTGGTCCATGGAACTTATACAAAAATTGACCATGTATTAGGGCATAAAAACCTCAAAATCAAATGCAGAAAGTCAGAAATAGTAAATGCATCTTTTTCAGATCATGATGCAATAAAAATCACATGCAATATAAGGCCAGGAGAAAATAGACCAAAAGTTAATTGGAAATTAAATAATCTAATCCTGAAGAATGATAGGTGAAAGAGCAAATCATAGACACAATAATTTCATCCAGGCGAATTACAATAATGAGACAACATACCAAAATTTGTGGGATACGGCCAAAGCTGTTATAAGGGGCAATTTTATATCTCTAGATGCTTACTTGCATAAAATAGAGAAAGAAAAGATCAACGAATTGGGCTTATTATTTAAAAAAACTAGAAAAAGAACAAATTAAAAACCCTCAATTAAATACCAAACTGGAAATTCTAAAAATAAAAGGGGAAATTAATAAAATTGAAAATAAGAAAACTATTGAATTAATAAATAAAACTAAAAGTTGATTTAATGAAAAAAAACCAACAACAAAATAGATAAGCCTTTAGTTAATTTGATAAGAAAAAGGAAAGAGGAAAATCAAATTGTTAGTCTCAAGAATGATAAGGGAGAACTTTCCTCCAATGAAGAGGAAATTAGAGTAATAATTAGGAGTTACTTTGCCCAACTTTATGTCAGTAAGTTTCATAATCTAAATGAAATGGAGGAATATCTACCAAAAATATAGATTGCCCAGGTTAACAGAAGAGGAAATAAATTATTTAAATAGCCCCATATCAGAAAAAGAAATAGAACAAGCTATTAATCAACTCCCTAAGAAAAAATCTCCAGGGCCAGATGGATTTACATGTGAATTCTACCAAACATTCAAAGAACAATTAATTCCAATACTATACAAACTATTTGAAAAAATAGGGAAAGAAGGTATACTACCAAATTCCTTCTATGAGACCAATATGGTGCTGATAGCTAAATAAGGTAAGGTAAAAACAGAGAAAGAAAACTATAGACCAATTTCCCTAATGAATATTGATGCAAAAATCTTAAATAAAATATTAGCAATGAGATTACAGAAAATCATACCCAGCATAATACTCTACGACCAAGTAGGATTTATACCAATGGTGCCGGGCTGGTTCAATATTAGGAAAATTATTGGCATAATCAATTATATTAATAACCAAACTAACAAAAATCATGAAATTATCTCAATAGATGCAGAAAAAGCATCTGATAAAATCCAACACCCTTTCCTATTAAAAACACCAGAGAATATAGGAATAAATGGGCTTTTACTTAAAACGATCAGTAGCATCTATTAAAACCATCAGTAAGCATCATATGTAATGGGGATAAACTAGAACCATTCCCAATAAGATCAGGAGTGAAACAAGGCTGCCCATTGTCACCATTACTATTTAATATTGTATTAGAAAAGTTAGCTTTGGCAGTAAGAGAAGAAAAAGAGATTAAAGGAATTAGAGTAGGCAATGAGGAAACCAAATTATCAGTCTTTGCAGATGGTATGATGGTATACTTAGAAAATCCTAGAGATTCAACTAAAAAACTATTAGAAACAATTCTCAACTTTAGCAAAGTTACAGGATATAAAATAAATCCACATAAATCATCAGCATTTTAATATATTACCAACAAAGTTCAGCAGCAAGGGATAAAAAAAAATTCCATTCAAAATAACTTTCGATAGTATAAAATATTTGGGATTCTATCTGCCAAGGGAAAGTCAGGAACTATACAAACTAAACTACAAAACACTTTCCACACAAATAACGTAAGACCTAATCAGTTGGAAAAATATCAAGTGCTCATGGGTAGGCTGAGCAAATATAATAAAAATGAAAATACTATCCAAACCACTTATTTAGTGCCATACCAATCAAACTCCCAAGAAATTATTTTACAGATCTAGAAAAAATAGTAGCAAAGTTCATTTGGAAGAAAAAAAGGTCAAGAATTTCAAGGGAATTAATGAAAAAAAAAGTGCTGATGGAGGTGACCTTGCTGTACCAGATCTAAAACTATAAAGCAGCAGTCATCAAAACCATATGATACTGGCTAAGAAATAGAGCAGTCAATCAGTGGAATAGGATAGGATCACAGGACAAACTAGGCAATAACTATAGCAATCTAGTGTTTGATAAACCCAAAGACCCCAGCTTTTGGGACAAGAACTCATTATTTTACAAAAACTGCTGGGAAAATTAGAAACTAGTATGGAAGAAATTAGGGCTTGACCCACATCTAACACCACAGAAGATCTAAATGGGTTCATGATTTAGCATAAAGAGTGATAATATAAGCAAATTAGAGGGACGCAGAATAGTTTACCTCTCAGCAGAAGGAAGGAATTTGTGTCCAAAGAAGAACTGGAACTCTTAATTGAACACCAGATAGATAATTTTGATTATATTAAGTTAAAAAGTTTTTGTACAAACAAACCTAATGCAGACAAGATTAGGAGGGAAGCAGTAAATTGGGAAATCATCTTTATATTTAAGGGTTCTGACAAAAGCCTCATTTCTAAAATATATAGAGAATTGTCTCATATTTATAAAAATTCAAGCCACTCTCTAATTGATAAGTGGTCAAAGGATATGTATAAACAGGCAATTTTCAGATGATGAAATTAAAACCATTTCTAGTCACATGAAAAGGTGCTCCAAATCACTATTGATCAGAGAA
>JAJPUD010009344.1:0-44343 GCA_023553655.1 Myrmecobius fasciatus | reverse complement strand
ATGTCATCTGCAAAGAGTGATAATTTGGTTTCTTCATTACCTACTCTGATTCCTTTTATCTCTTTTTCTTCTCTTATTGCTAAAGCTAACATTTCTCATACAATATTAAATAGTAATGGTGACAGTGGGCAGCCTTGTTTCACTCCTGATCTTATGGGGAATGGTTTTACTTTGTCTCCATTACATATGATGCTTGCTGATGGTTTTAAATAGATGCTGCTGATCATTTTAAGGAAAAGCCCATTTATTCCTATACTCTCTAGTGTTTTTAATAGGAAAGGGTGTTGGATTTTGTCAAAGGCTTTTTCTGCATCTATTGAGATAATCATATGGTTTTTGTTAATTTGGTTATTAATATAATTAATTATGCTGATAGTTTTCCTAATATTGAACCAGCCCTGCATCCCTGGTATAAATCCTACTTGGTCATAGTGTACTATCCTAAGGATGACTTTCTGTAATCTCATTGCTAATATCTTATTTAAAAATTTTGCATCAATATTCATTAGGGAAATTGGTCTATAGTTTTCTTTCTCAGTTTTTACCCTACCTGGTTTAGCTATCAGCACCATATCGGTCTCATAGAAGGATTCTGGCAGCATACCTTCTGTCCCTATTTTCTCAAATAGTTTGTGTAGTATTGGAATCAATTGTTCTTTGAATGTTTGGTAGAATTCACATGTAAATCCATCTGGCCCTGGAGATTTTTTCTTAGGGAGTTGGTTAATGGCTTGTTCTATTTCTTTTTCTGATATGGGGCTATTTAAATAATTTATATCCTCTTCTGTTAACCTGGGCAATCTATATTTTTGTAGATATTCCTCCATTTCATTTAGATTATCAAACTTACTGGCATAAAGTTGGGCAAAGTAACTCCTAATTATTGATCTAATTTCCTCTTCATTGGAGGAAAGTTCTCCCTTATCATTCTTGAGACTAACAATTTGATTATCCTCTCTCCTTTTTCTTATCAAATTAACTAAAGGCTTATATATTTTGTTGGTTTTTTCATAGAACCAACTCTTAGTTTTATTTATTAATTCAGTAGTTTTCTTATTTTCTATTTTATTAATTTCTCCTTTTACTTTTAGAATTTCCAATTTGGTATTTAATTGAGGGTTTTTAATTTGTTCTTTTTCTAGTTTTTTTAATAATAAGCCCAATTCGTTGATCTTTTCTCTCTCTATTTTATGCAAGTAAGCGTCTAGAGATATAAAATTGCCCCTTATAACCGCTTTAGCCGTATCCCACAAATTTTGGTATGTTGTCTCCTTATTGTCATTCTCCTGGATGAAATTATTGATTGTGTCTATGATTTGCTCTTTCACCCATTCATTCTTCAGGATTAGATTATTTAATTTCCAATTAACTTTTGGTTTATTTTCTCCTGGCCTTATATTGCATGTGATTTTTATTGCATCATGATCTGAAAAGGATGCATTTACTATTTCTGCCTTTCTGCATTTGATTTTGAGGTTTTTATGCCCTAACACATGGTCAATTTTTGTATAAGTTCCATGGACTGCTGAGAAAAAAGTAAACTCCCTAGTGTCTCCATTCAACTTTCTCCATAGATCTGTCATACCTAACTTTTCTAACAATTGGTTTATCTCCCTAGTTTCTTTCTTGTTTATTTTGTAGTTTGATTTATCTAATTCTGAGAGAGCAAGGTTGAGATCCCCCACTAGTATCGTTTGGCTGTCTATTTCTTCTTGCATCTCTCTTAATTTCTCCCCTAGGAATTTGTGTGCTATTGCACTTGGTGCATATATATTTAGTATAGATATTGCTACATTATCTATGGTACCCTTTAATAAAATATAGTTTCCTTCCTTATCTCTTTTGATTAGATCTATCTTGGCTTTTACTTGATCTGAGATAAGGATTGCTACCCCTGCTTTTTTTTGTTCACCTGAAGCATAATATTTTTTTCTCCAGCCGTTTACCTTCATTCTATATGTGTCACTATGTTTTAAATGTGTTTCTTGTAGACAACATATTGTGGGATTCTGGTATTTAATCCAGTCTGCTATCCGCTTCTGCTTTATGGGAGAGTTCATCCCATTCACATTCATAGTTAGAATAACTAATTCTTTATTTCCTGCCATCTTATTTACCCAAGTTATGTTTTCCCCTTTCCTTTCCCCTTTCTCCCTTCCCCCCTCCTCAGTACTTTGCTTTTGATGACCCCCTCCCCCAAACAATAATTCACCCTTTAGATCCCCTCCCCCTGTTTTTATTCCTTTCCCCTGATTCTTCTATTTTCCCTTCTATTAGTTTGTCCCTTACTTTTCCTCCTTTTCCTCCCACTTCCCTCTAGCAACAGACAAGTTTCTATGTGAAATCAAATGTCTGATATACACTTTTAGAGCCCACCCTGATGAGAGTAAGATTTACACAGTGCTCATCTCCCTCCCCTCTTTCTCTCAATTATATTAGGTTTTCTTTGCCTCTTCAAGTGATTTTACCTTGTTTTTACCTCCTTTTTTTTTAGATCTTATTTTAACACTTTTTCCCTCTTTTCCCCAGTATGACAACATTTTCCCCTCTAGTTCTCTTTTTCATATTATCAAAATAATATCTAGTTAATTATACCCCCAAACTTTGAGTAGCTCCCTAGTAGAAATAAAGTTCTCAAGAGACCTTTCCTTTTTACCTTTTTATGCATCTCTTGAGTTCTGTGTTTGGGTGTCGAATTTTTTGTTCAGATCCGGTCTTTTCATTAGAAATAGGTGAAATTCACCTATATCATTGAATGACCATCTTCTTCCCTGGAGGATAATGCTCATTCTAGCTGGATAGGTTATTCTTGGCTGTAATCCAAGTTCCTTTGCCCTTCGGAATATCTGGTTCCATGCCCTTCGATCCTTCAGTGGGGAAGCTGACAAATCCTGTGTGATTCTAATTATTGAACCTCGGTATTTGAATTGTTTCTTTCTAGCTGCTAGCAGAATCTGTTCCATGGTGCTATAGTCCTGAAATTTAGCCACGATATTCCTTGGGGTCTTAATTTTGGGGTCTCTTTCAGGAGGTGATCAGTGAATTCTTTCAATGGTGATTTTGCCCTTTGATTCTACAATCTCAGGGCAGTTTTCTTTCAGGATTTCCTGGAAGATAGTGTTTAGATTCTTTTTTTCATCATGGCTTTCAGGAAGTCCAATAATCCTTAGATTGTCTCTCCTAGATCTATTTTCCAAGTCAGTTGTTTTTCCTAGGAGATATTTCATATTTTCTTCTAATTTTTCATTTTTTTGTTTTTGTTTGACTGATTCTTCAAGTCTTAGTGAGTCATTCACTTGCATTTGTTCAATTCTTATTTTTAAAGTGTTGTTTTCTTCAGTTACTTTTTTAAGCTCCTTTTGTAACTGGCCAATTTGTTCATTGCACTCTTTTTCCACTTCACTAATTTTATTTTTTAATAAATTGGTGTCTTTTTCATATCTCTTTTGCAGGGCATCATATCCTTCTTGCACTCATTTCAGTTTATTTTCCCATTTATCCTCCAGCTCTCTTTTGAGGTTCTTTATGCAGTCTTCCAGAAAGGCCTTTTAAAGAGGGGACCAGTGATGGTCCTGGCTGATGTTCTCTGGATTTTTGTCTAAAGGAACCTCTAGCTCTGGGGTCGTTTCTTTGCCTTGATAAAAGCTGTCTATGGTGAGAGCTCTCTTTTGCTTCTTCATCATATTTTTTTTTAGACAGTGTGGATATCTCTTTAAGGTAGGGAAAAAAAAAAGCAGCGGCTGCAAAAAGCTTTGCCCTGGGGCACTTCGGCGAGTTGACTTAAGGTGCTGGGCCAGTGGGGGCTAGGACTAAGACCGAATTACTCCTTAAACAAGGCAAGTCTGCCAGAACACCTGCCCCCAATCAGGGCAGAGTGTCCTGAGTGCCTCAGATAAACTCCAGGAGTTTGGAATTTGGAGTTTGGAGTTTGGAATTTCTTCGATGAGCTGAGCTGAGTCCCACCCTCACTTCCGGCCTGTGCAGTTGTCCTCTATTTATCTCTCTGTCCGAGTCCGTATGAAGTTATCCAGAGAGCTGTGCCCAAATATTTCTGAGTTCGTTGACTTGAAGATCATTTCGGAGGCTTATTTTATTGTTGATTTGAGAGAAGATCGGAGGAGAGGCAGAAAGTCACCTTTTCACTCTGCCATCTTGGCTCCGCCCCCAAGGATTCTTTTTTAAAAGATAAAATGATATTTGTTTATCACCTCTCTTTGTACCTTCTTATCTCAAATGTATATCTATATCCCACATACAAATTGAACCCACAGCTTCTATGGCTAAGAGACTAGTTTAGTTTAGTTTAACTTTTTAGCAAAAATTTATCTTTATTAAACTGGAGAAATTCAAAATATAAATACTGATTGAGACGTAAAAATTCCCTCGTTTTTAATCCATCTACCATCTGAAAGAACATAATCTTGAGTTTTTCAAGAGATTAAAATAAAAGCTTTTTATAGTCTGAAAAGTTTCTTTCTTTTTAATTTTCTTTTTCATAAATTTTACTTTAATTTACAAAATAAAACAAGCATTTCTATAACACTATAATAAAAAGATGATTGTATATGAAACTGAAAATTTATCATGTTCACCTTGTTATTCCATTTAAATGCGTAATAAAGTTGTCATATAAATTTCTTTTTCCCCCATTTTTGTGGATTCTTATTATAGTTCCCATTTACAAGAGGGGTTTCTAAAAGGAATTGTAGGCAGGTGAGTCTCATTTTTCTATTAGATAAGCTGGCAGGATATATTTTTTAAATAGTATCATTGAGCAATTAAGTAAATGTCAACTCATTGACAAAAAAGCAATAATTTCTACAGGGGAAACCCAAAAACAATTACACTTAATTGTAGGGATTGACAACAAGGGTAAGGAATGGGAAACTCGGTCTCATTGCTAGATAGTAACGTCATGTCGGTAAACTGTTATAGAAAAAAAAAATCTGTCTGAATATGAGTTATATTGAGCTGCTTATATCGTCCTTTGGAGCCCATGTCTGTCCATAAAAAGAGATCCAGTTGCCTGCCCATATTAATTTGACCAACTTTGTTACTTTTAGATCATTTGAATTCTTCATTTAACATCAGACACAGGTAAACTTTCAGAGGTTAACGAAAGAATGCAGCCACATTATCTAGTGATCTAGGGAAGTATTTTTTAAATGGTTTTATCTTTTCCTTCATGAACTGACTGGGAGAGAGGCCAAATATAAATACAAAATTCTTGTCAAGTCTATGTTTTCAAGGTATCTTTTTTTTTTTACAATAACAAATGTGTTCATGTGTGAGTATATGAATGTGAATGTATGTTAGTATGCATTGATGAGTTTTCCTGAGACTGTTAGACTGAGTCAAATAATAGGACAGCACCTACAGTACAGTACAGCTAAATGGACTTACACCACAAAATCTACTGGACATATAATTGAGGATGGCTGGCTTGAATTCCCAACTCCAAGATTTATTAACTGTATAAATATGAGCAAATATCTTAATCTTAGCCTCTTAGATAATCAATTTTTCTATCAAAAAAGGAAAAAAAATATTTCATATAATACATACCTAAATTTCTTTTTCATTTCTTTAAGATATAACTGTATAAAATCTGTTATATCACTCAAATTATGTTTAAGGTGCTATAATAATCAGTGACTATAAATTATTTGAAATTTCTAAAAGAATGTCATGATAAGTTGTTTATGTCTTTAAAATAAATTAGTAGAAAAGGATTCTGGGAAGATGACAGAGTAAATGGGAAAATTCCAAGTTCTCCAGAATTCCCCAACAAACAGAACAAAATTTTGCCTCAGAGTGAACATAGACTGCTTAAAAAATATAAGACTTGGGGCATATATCCCCCTGGGACAATTGGAGAAAACCAGAAGACTTCAGGATGGATTTTTAAGCAGGGTGAAGTATAAACACCTCCAAGATAGCTCCCCAGAAACAGCTAGTGGGGAGAATTAGCACTAGCTTGATTTAGAAGGAATCTCAGCCCAAACCATAGGCAATTTCATCTAGTCCCCAAAGATTGAAGGAACCTCTGTTGATAAGGTATGCCAGCCCCAGCTGTGCTGCAGAAACAAGGCTCTGGGTGAGAAGGAATCAGCATACCTGGTTAGTGCAGAAGCAGTGGGGCAGGAAAGCTATTGGTTGAGGGCACTTGCAGGAGAGTGGAGCTTTTGGTTTGGAGTTCAGGTCAGAAGGGCCTGCTGAAGTGAAGTTAGCGGTACCAGTCCCCCCAAAACACTCTAGGATTAGAAGTGGTTATGCAAATAGTTCTCATAAAAAATGAACAGGCAAAGAAGGCATGTAAACTTATTTTGGGGATAAGGCAGACCAGGGTTCATCTTCAGAAGAGGATAGTAAAGTTAAAAACAATCCTTTTCTGACCCAATGAGTAATATTAAATGACTACCTGGACAGAAAGAATTTATAGATGAACTCAAAAAAGACTTCAAAAATAAAATGAGAGAAATTGATGGGGAAAAAAATTTTAAAATGAGAACCATCAATGAAAAACAAGAAGATTATAAAAACAAATTAAACAACTTGAAAAGAAGACACAGAATCTTAAAGAAGAAAATAATTCTTTAAAAATTAGAATTAGGCAAGGGGAAGTCAGGGAAATTAGAAGAGACCAAGAAATAATAAAACAAAATCAAAAGAATGAAAAAAATAGAATGAATGTGAAGCATCTTGTAAGAAAAACAACGGATCAAGAAGAAAATGCAAAATTAATTGGATTACCTGAAAACTGTGAGAAAAAAAAATTGACATAATTATGTAAGACATAACCCAATAAAATTGTCCTGGAGTGATAGAACATGAGGGGAAAGTAGAAATAGAAGAAAATCCATCAATTACCACCTCAAAGAGATCTTACATGTAAAACACATAAGAATATAATTGCCAAAGTTAGAAAATTCTAGCAGAAACAAAATTCAAACATGCTGGAACATAATTGTAATTAGAATTGTACAGGATTTATGAAGACACAATAAAAGACCATAGGTCCTGAAATATGTATTAACTATCAAGTACAAGTCCTGCAGCTGAAAATATCATATCCAACAAAACTATCCCTAATATTGGAAGAAAAATTTAGACATTCAGCAGTCTTTCAGATTTTCAGGACTTTGTCTCAAGCAAATCTGAACTTGATAGAAATAACATATAAAAGCCAACATAAAAGATTATTTTCAAGGGACACAATAAGGACAAATTGTTTATGTTTTTTACAAGGAAATGTATACCATATGATTCAGATTTATATAAGTAATTTGGGAGCTCAAAAGAAAGTTTGGGGCAGAGTTAATTTTGATTGTACTCTAAAAAGCAAAAATACCTAGGAAAAGATAAAAATAGTTAATTATGCTCTGTGAATGAGGTGCAGAGGAAGAATGGACACAGGCATTAGAAGGGGAAGGAGATCTGGTCATTCTGAAAACCTACTCACATCAGGAATGTATTAAATAGGGAACAATAGATATACATATACATATACATATAAACACATACACACACACATACATCTTGAAGGGTTTAGCACTCTCCAAATAAAGGGGAGGGAGGGGAGAAAGGAAGGGAATGGAGTGGGAGGGGGGATAAGGTTAGGTATAGAAGGGTATGTAGATTTATGAGAGTGAGATGAGATATGTAGAATGGGAAAGGAATAAAGAGGGTGGGAAAGTGTAGCATAGTATAAGGTGGGGTACAAAAGGGTATTTAGATCTAGGAAACAGGGATAAGGTGTGTAAATAAACAGGAATGGGATAAAGAGGGAAGCAAAGGATATGGAAAGAAAATAAGGGAGGAATCCATGGATGGGGGGAGGTTAAGTAATAGCCAGGCAAGTTAAGGAACAGAATTAACGTGGAAGAGTTAGGAGGGATAGGAAATAAGAAATATACAAAAACACTGCAAGGATTAAGAGCAGAATTTATTAGAAATATAAGTAGGACTAGTAATCATTTATCTCAAAGTCAAATTTAAAGATTCAATCAAGAGATAAATTTACATTATATGTCAGTCACATTAATGTTGCTTTACATGTATGTTTACATATGTGTTTGTGTATGTATATATGTGAGCTTATAAACATGTGTGAGTATGTGGTAAGTGTGAATATGTTCAAGTATGCACATACATACATACATATATATATATACATACACATACATACATACACATACATACATACACATACATTTATATATCTGTGCTTAACTGTGGCCTGCTTAGAGGAGGTGGCAGTGGGAGGTTGAAAGGAGAAAAAAAGAATAAAGTAAAAAGCACACAGCAGAGAACAAAAGAATAACCCAAAAGGAATCAAAAAAATGATCGACAGTCATGAATATAAACTCTTCTATTATCATACATGCTTTCTTGAAATGGAACTTTAGTGTTGCAAATTTTGAGTTTTCCCTGATATTCTTCTGGGCACATGATAATAGGTTTTTTTGTTTGTTTGTTTGTTTGTTTGTTTTTGTTTTCCTTTTCCCTTTTTTAAATTTTTTTTAAATTTGCTTTTTCTTATTTTGTATTTATTTTTAAATAAACAAATTTTAAAAATAAAAAAAGCAAAAATGAAGTAAATGAGTCATTATAAGGTTATAGATAATTATTTGGTTATGAAGAGGAAATCAGTTCAAGGAAAAAAATATATAGTTAAAAAAGATCGTATATTTGAATAGGGTAGGTAATGTAAAAAAAAAAAAATGTATCTCCTAGTGATTAATGTTGGAATGAAAATCTTCATGAATATCCTAGAAATTAAGAGTGTGTGATGAGATCTCTAGTGCACAAATTATTAACTTCTAGATCCTGAAATCCAAAACTGATAGTGACCTAATAGCAGGTAAATATAACTGAATGCTCATTTAACTAGCATGTGAACTTCAATGAAGGTAAATTACAATAATATACCTTTTCTTATTTAAATTATCATTTATAAAATACCTTTTAAGAACAAGATAATTTTTATATAGATAATCCAAAATATTATCAAATGGACACAAATGAAATAATAATGATAAAAAAAATCCTTCAAAACATAAAAAAAAAAATTCCCTTTTCTAATTTACCTGTAAGTTTGATGCACTCTACTCAGAACTACCTCAGTTCTTTTAAGTAACCTTAGTTCTAGTGTTTAATCAAGGTAATTCACTTCATGAGTATCAAATTCCAACTATCCTTTTTTTTTAATTAATTAATTTTTTTTTTATTAAAGCTTTTTATTTGTATAACATATGTATGGGTAGTTCCCCAGCATTGATCTTTACAAAGTTCTCCATTACAACTTTTACCCCCAGTCCCCTCCCCTCCCCTAGATGGCAGGAAGTACACTACATGTCAATAATGTTGAAATACTTGACAAGTTATGCAAGAAAAATCCTATCTACGAGAAAAAAAAAGAAAATCAGAGAAAGGCAACACAATGCAAGCAAACATCAATAGAGATCATGAAAATGTTACGTTGTGGTCCATATTTCATATCCCTCTTTCTGGGTGTATATAGTTTTCTTCAGTGAACAATTAGAACTGGTTTGAAACAATTCTTTATTGCAGAGAGCCATGTCCATCAGAATTGATCATCATGAAATATTGTTGCTGCTGTGTATAATGATCTCCTGGTTCTGCTCATTTCACTCAGCATCAGTTCATGCAAGTCTCTCCAGGCCTCTCTGAAATCCTCCTGCTGGTCGTTTCTTACAGAGTAATAATATTCCATAACATTCATATATCATAATTTATTCAGCCATTCTCCAATTGATGGACATTCATTCAGTTTCCAGTTTCTAGCCACTACAAAAAGGGCTGCCACAAACATTCTTGCACATGTGGAGCCCTTTCCTTCTTTTATGATTTCTTTGGGATATAAGCCCAATAGAAATGCTGCTGGGTCAAAGGGTATGCACAGTTTGATAACTTTTTGAGCATAGCTCCAAATTGCTCTTCAGAATGGTTGGATCCGTTCACAGCTCCACCAACAATGCATCAGTGTCCCAGTCTTCCCACATCCCCTCCAACATTCATCTTTATCTTTTCCTGTCATTTTAGCCAATCTGACAGGTGTGTAGTGGTACCTCAGAGTTGTCTTAATTTCCATTTCTCTGATCAATAGTGATTTGGAGCAACTTTTCATATGACTAGAGATGGTTTTAAGTTCATCATCTGAAAATTGTCTGTTCATATCCCTTGACCACTTATCTATTGAAGAGTGGCTTGAATTCTTATATATATATGAGACAATTCTCTATATATTTTAGAAATGAGGCCTTTATCAGAACCATTAAATGTAAAGATGATTTCCCAATTTGATGCTTCCCTCCTAATCTTGTCTGCATTAGTTTTATTTGTACAGAAACTTTTTAACTTAATATAATCAAAATTATCTATCTGGTGTTCAATTAGGAGTTCCAGATCTTCTTTGGACATAAATTTATTCCATCTCCACAGGTCTGAGAGGTAAACTATATTACGTTCCTCTAATTTGCTTACAAAATCACTCTTTATATCTAGATCTTGAACCCATTTAGCTCTTATCTTGGTATGTGGTCCAACTATCCTTATTGAAATAAGGATGATGAGTTTTGGTTGAAGAAATGCATTTGATGTCTAAAGGACTATAAATCTTTGCATACCATTTGACCAGCAGTGCCATTACTTGATCTGTATGACAAGGAAATCATAAAGGAGGTAAAAGGAGCCACATGTGCAAAATTGTTTGCAGCAGCTCTTTTTGTGGTAGCAAAGAACTGGAAAATGAATATATGCCCATCAATTGGGGACTGGCTGAACAAGTTGTGGTAGATGAAAGTAATGGAATATTATTATAAAAAAAAAAAAAAAGATGAATAAGCTGATTTTAGATAGGCCTGGAAAGATTTACATGAACTGATGCAGAGCAAAAGAAGCAGAGCCAGGAACACACCGTACACAATAACAGCAAGAATGTGTGACGATCAACTATGAAGGACTTGGTTCTTCTCAGTGGGTTACTAATCCAAAGCAACCCCAATAGACTTTGGACAGAAAATGTCATCTTCATCCATAAAAAGAACTAAGGAAACTGAATGTAAATCAAGACATGCTTTGTTCACTTTCTCTCTCTCTCTCTCTCTCTCTCTCTCTCTCTCTCTCTCTCTCTCTCTCTCTCTCTCTCCCTCTCTCTCTCTCTCTTTTGTTTCTTTTATTTAATTTCTCCCATGATTTTTCTCTTTTGCTCTGATTTTTCTCTAACATTATTCATAAAGAGATGTGTGTTAAAAAGAAAGAAGAAAAGAAAGAAAGAAAAGAAATACATTTGGGCAAAGGAATAAGAATAAAACATTCAGAAATGTGTAGGGCATCATTTTAAAAGTGATTATAGATTTTTTTTCTAAACAAATTATTCTGATGTTCTCTATTTTCTTCTAGTGCTTTGAATATTGCAGGAATGTCAGTCCCATATTCAGGAAGCCCATCTATCATTTCATATTCACTTGCTTAATCTGTTTCCTTTTCTGATCCTACAGGTTCTCAATTTTTTTTTTCATGCAACTTTTTGTACACAAGACATCATTGGCAAGACATAGCAATAGATAGATAGACAGACAGATAGATAGATAGAGACTTTCACAAGATATGGATCTATAATTATCACATGGAATCACAGAACGAAAACAATCATTTTATTTATTGTATAGTCCAATGACTGAGATATTTCATTTTAGAAAAATGAAGCCAGAAAATAGGCCTGCTGATATTTCTATAATAATAAACATTATGGATAGAATCAAGTGCTAATCACACAATTTTAGTATAATAACATGAAGGAAAATGCCTAATAGATGAGTTTAGGACTATAAAATGACATAAAGTGAGTAGCAATCTTACAGATAAGATTTTATATGACTGGAAGTATTAATCTGTAAAATCCAAATCTACAAGGCTGATTTTGAGGAAAACCAATTTCACAAACTGTCCCTAAGTGTAACTGTCAGAGGCAGAATATCAGGATAGAAAAATGACAGATCTGTATTTTCCAGGCTGAAAGTTCAATTATCATTCATCTGTCAATCTCATTTTTGAATGGCACAGAAATTTTGAGCTGTTTTATTTGTTTGTTTGTTTGTTCTTTTTGTGGGTGAATAATCAAATTTATTTTTATTTTTTATTTTGTTTATTGAACTAAATACACAAAGTAAGAAAAAAGAATAGAAAAAAAGAAAGAAAAGGAAAATTTAAAGAGAGAAAAACAAAACAAACAACAAAAAAAAAACATTGTCATGTGTCCAGAAAAACATCAGGGAGGATTCAAAATACATAACAATAAATTTCCAGTTCAAAAAAGCATATATAATAATAGAAAACATTGCATTCATGAGTGTCCGTCTTTTCTTTGTTTCCTTATAGGTTTTTCTTTTTTTCTTTGCTTCACGTATTTTACTTTATTCTTTTTTTCCCTTTCATTCCTTCCCTACTTCTCCCAAACAGATTTAATCTTTAAGTTTGATTTTGTCCGAGAAAAGAGATTTCAAGCCCTACTTTTTTTAAAAATAAATTCTACTCCTGATCCTTGTTGTAGTGTTATTGTATATCTCATTTCCTACCCCAGATAACTTTAATTTTGCTCCATTACTTGCTTACTTAACCTCCCTCCACCCATAGATCCCTCCCTTATCTTCTCACCCCACCCTTTCCTTCCCTCCTTATCACATTCCCATTAATTTACATACCTTATCCCACTCCTCTTAATCTTTTTGTACCCTACCTTATTTTATGTTACCCTTCCCCCCCCTTATCTCTTTCCTATTAATCTACACACCTAGTCCCGTTACTATTACTCTACAAATCTTATCCCCCACCTTATCCATTATCTCCTGCTCAATTATACATGGTCATAAATCTACATATCCTTTTATATCCCACCTTCCCTCCCTTTTTATTTCTTTATATATTTTGAAGGATGCTAAAACCTTCATGATTTATTTATTTATTTAACCCATTTCCAATGTGAATAGGTTTTCAGAACTATGGGTTCTCTCCCCTCTCTTGACTATCTATTTTTCCTCTGTATCTCATTTGTATAACATAATTATTATTTTTACCTTTTTCTAGATTGTGTTTAGTTGAAACAAAGTCCTGAAAATCTGTAATTGCATTGAACATCCATTTTTCATTTAATATTAGGAGTAATTTTAGTGGATATGATTTTTTTTTTATTGTAGGTCTAGTTCTTTTGGTTACCACTATATATGATTCCAGGACCTACAAACTCATACTATTTTAATTGTAGCTCCAGCATATTTGAATTTTTTTTTTGTGTCTTCCTGTAATGCCAGAGAAACTGAGGCAAGACAGAGATTGATTTTTAACATTCTAATTGTGGAGAGTTTTAGACTAGCCAAGGCTAGCCAGCTGTATGGAATTCTTGTCCAAAGCATTCAGCAGCCAGAAAGTAAGTCAGGAAACTTTTAAAGTTGCAATCTTATAAGGGAAACAAAGGCAGATAAGGGGGGCTAGGACACTGGGTGATTGGGCAAGCCATAATTCCAGGAAAGGATCATAACTTAGTCCTATAGGATAAGGTTCAAGATAAGAAGGTCCAGGGCAAGAGACAGTAAGGTGAGAGAAGATATTCAAATGGAGGGGAGATTTCCTAGCAAAGTTTGAGATAATGTGCCTGAATTTTATGACTCAATAATATGCCAAAGATTTTCTTGACTCAATTCTCCCAGTCCTAAGGGCAAGGAAAAAGGGAGGAGGCCTATAATAATTTTATTCAGGGAAAAATAATTCAGAGCATAACATTGCAAAATTTATTCTTTCATTTGTGGGTTTCAAAATTTGGAAATTCTATTCCTATGTGTTTTCCACAAAGGATTTGCTTGAGAGGTGATCAGTGGATTTTTTCTGTTTCTACTTCCCCCTCATGTTCTAAACCCAAAACCCCAAATTAAAAACTTCGCTCTCCTACAAGTCCCCACAGCCAATAGCTTTCCTGCCCCTGACTCAGTGGTTGTGCTGGTTCCTTCTTACCCAAGGTCACATTTCTGCAGCATAGCTGTGTTTGCCATTTCTAGTCAACTGAGGTTCCCTCAGTCTTCTCAGACTCAGACCCCTGACTCCACAAGTTGTCCTGGAGGTAGAAGTTCCTGTTGTTGGAGCAGAGGCTCCAGCCACTCTTAGCTAGCCCAAGAGATCCACCCCCCCCCCCCGGGGGGTTTATGTGGAGGTAGGTGTTTGCACTTCATGCTGGTTAATCCCTGGTCTGGTGAGGTCTTGGGTTGTCCCAGGAGGATCCTTATTCTTCCCCAAGTCTTCTTTGTTTTTAACCAGTGTATATTTGCCCAGAGATGCAAATTTATTCTGTTTGTGGGGGAAATCTGCAGGGTTTGAAATTTGCTGACCTATTTTGCCATCTTCCCAGAATTTTCCCCAAGCTATTCTATTTCTGACATAAGTTGGTTCACCCTTTCCTAATTATCTTGGTGCCTTTCTAATCTTCGCCCTACTCTAAGGGACTCTCCATATTTGGCGCAATCCATTAGTTTAAGACTTTTTTCATAGCAGACATTGTAGGCATGAGCCATCATTTTTGGCATGTGCTGCCACACCTGGCATTCTTACTACTCCTTGAAAAATGTCCTCAAATTCTATAATATGTGGAGGCTTTGTCTAAATTGTATCATAATTGTTCATTTTAGAACTCCCTAAGCACTAAGATTTGCTGTCATTTGGTTGGCATTCTCAGTTATGTTGAATTATACATATGTTTTTATTCATCGTATTCTCCTATTAAATTGTAAATTCCAAGAAGGCAAGAGTTATATATTATCCTAATTGTTTTTGGTCCCCAGTAACAAATAAAACATGCTAATTATAGTAAGCATCTAAATAAACATTTTTGAAATTAAGTTGAACTAAAATTTTACAAATATGTTTGAATTTTATTTTTCCATTTTCAAAAATTCTTATTAGGTTAATTTTCATCAAATATTGAAAAAAGAAAGAAGTCATGGAAATGCATTGAAGCTTACTTATACTCAAATCAAAAATAACAAAAAGTTTAATTTGCCCATCAGAACCCAAATATGGCCTTAATTAATGAACTTCCCAGAGTTTTTTCCCCTGAAAAATCTTCATGCTTTAAAATCTTATATTTTAGTTAAATCAATCTACTTATTAAACTTAAATATCATGTATTCATTACTCTTGTCATATAACATGTGCCCATTATTTTACCATCTGTCTATCTAGTATATGACTATCCTTTAAGACACACATCAAGCTCTATGTTCTCCATGGAGTCTTATTGAATTCACTTTAATGTTAATCTTTCTTTTCTTCCCCTGAATTTCTTGTAACTTTTTTCATATTTCTTATTTGACAGTTATCACTTGTTGTCAAGAATTTAAAGAACTATTATCTCTCTGAGTTGATTGGTTAGTTGTTCTTTGTTCTCAAAAAGAATGAAAATGGCATCACTCTTTGAGAATCAAGCTACAATGTGTCTGATTATGGCTGTTCAGACCAATATGATATTGGAATATTTTACCACCAATCAAACACAAATAATCTATATTAACATTTGGGATAGCTTTTATAACTTTGTACATCTCACATTTGTTTTGAGCTACTTCAATTCTGCCTTGTTCGTAGAGCACAGCACCTTCTCTGATGGGGGCAGCCATGCTAGGTGGCCCATGTTACTCTCTCCTGTGTCATACAATTAACTCAAAAGTCTTAATAGGGATTTTGAGAGTGTCCTTGTTTTGTTTTTTCTAACCACCAAGTGAATACTTGAACAGTATGAGATCTCCATGAAATAGTCATTTTGGCAATAATACATTTAGAATTCAAAGAATGTGTCCAGCCCAATCGAGCTCTTTGGAGTAGAATTTGAATGTTTGACAGTTTAGTTGGAGAAAGAAACTCAGTATTTGATGTCTTATCCTTCCAGGTTATCTTTAGAATCTTCCTAAGTCATTTCAAATAGAAACAATGCAGCTTTCTGGCATAGTCTTGGAATGTTTTCAGGTTTCAGAGGTGTGCAACAATGAGGTCAACACAATGACCTTCAATTTGGTAGTCAATCTAATTCCTTTTCTCTTCCCCACTTTCCTTCAAAACTTCTCAGATATGAAATTCACCCTGGCAATGCATGTGTCAACCTCATTATCAGTGTGTACATACCTAAAAAGTATATTGTCAAAGTAAGTAAACTTATCCACAGCATTTAAAATCTCTCCATTTGCGGAAAACAGTGTTTCCACATATAGAGTATGAAGGAAATAAAGTGGTCACCTAGTTTATTTCAATAAAGCATCCTATTTAGTAATAATTTATCCTCTGAGGAAAGATATTCATAGATAGAATGTTCACCATTTCCTATAGTTCAACTTTTCTAATGAGTTGGAAATATCTCTTCCCACCCATTGATTCTAGTTTTATTCTCTAGATCAAAGAATAACAGGTATTTCCACTATTTGGTTTTTTTTTTAATTATTTATTTTCGATATACATTGCTTTATGAATCATGTTGGGAAAGAAAAATCAGAGCAAATAGGAAAAACCATGGGAGAGATTAAAAAAAAAAAAGAAAGAAAAAAGAAGTGAACATAGCATGTGTTGATTTACAGTTAGTTTCTATAGTTCTTTTTTTGGATGTAGATCACATTTTTTGTCTAAAGTCTATTGAGATTGCTTTGAGTCACTGAATCACTAAGAAGAATCAAATCTTTCATAGTTGATCATCACACATTCTTGTTATTATATACAATATGTTCCTGGCTCTGCTTGCTTCACTCAGCATTAGTTCATACAAATCTGTCCAGGCCTGTCTAAAATCAGCTTGTTGATCATTTTTTTATAGAACAATAATATGCTATTACCTTCATATGCCACAACTTATTCAGCTATTCCCCAACTGGTGGGCAGCTACTCATTTTCCAATTCTTTGCTACCACAAAAAGAGTTTCTACAAACATTTTTGCATGTGAATTCTTTTCCTTCCTTTATGATTTCCTTGGGATACAGACAAAGTAGTAGCCCTGCTGTGTCCTTTGGGCATAGTTTCTAATTACTCTCCAGAATGACTGAATCATTTTACAACTCTATCAACAATGCATTGGCATCCCAGCTTGCACGCATCCCCTGCAACATTTATAGTTATCTTTTCCTGTCATGTTGGCCAATCTGAGAGGCATGAGGTGGTACCTCAGAGTTGTTTTAATTTGAGTCTCTCTAATCAATAGTGATTTAGAGCATTTTCTCATATGACTATAGATGGCTTTAATTTTGTCATCTGACAATTGTTCATATGCTTTGACCATTTTTCAATTGGGGAATGACATGTATTCTTATAAATTTGATAACTTTTTTTTATATTTTTTTTAAAAACGAGACCTTTATCAGAAACATTGGCTGTAAAAACTTTTTCCCAGCTTTCTAGTTCTCTTTTATTCTTGTTTCTATTGGTTTTGTTTGTGCAAAACCTTTTTAATTTAATCTAAGTTGTCCATTTTGCCTTTCAGAATGTTTTTTAGTTCTTCTTTGCTCATAAATTCCTCCCTTCTGCAAAGATCTGACAGGTAAATTATTCCTTGTTATCATAATTTCCTTATGATATCATCCTTGATGCCCAAATCATGTACCCATTTTGACCTTATTTTGGTACGGGGTGTGAGATGCGGGTCTGTGCTGTTTTTGACATTATTTTACAGTTTTCCCAGCAATTTTGGTCACATGAGTACTTTTTCCAGAAGATGAAGTTTGGGTGCTTATCAAAATCTAGATTACTATAGGCCTTGACTATTGGGTCATGTGAAACTAATCTATTCCACCACTCTATTTTTAGCAGTACCAAATAGTTTTGATGACAGCTGCTTTATAATATACTTTTGGATTTCATACTGGTCAGCCTGCATATTTTGTATTTTTTCTTTTCATCAATTCCCTTGATATTCTTGATGTTTTGTCTTTCCAGATTAATTTTATTATTATATTTTCTAGTTCTATAAAATAATGTTTTGGTAGTTTGAATAAGTACTGAATGGCACTGAATAAGTAGACCAATTTAGAAGGAATTTTCATTTTCAACATATTAGTTTGGCCCAACCATGAATAATTAATATTTTTTCCAAATTGTTTAGATCTGACTTTATTTGTGTGAGAAGTGTTTTGCAATTGTGTTCATAAAGTGCTTGAGTTTGCCTTGGTAGGTTGAATCCCAAGTAATTGTATTTTGCCTATGTTGATTTTAGATGAAATTTCTATCTCTTGACGATGGGCTTTGTCAGTAATATATACAAATGCTGATGATTTCTGTGGGTTTATTTTATACCCTGCCACTTTGCTAAAGCTGTGAATTGTTTCAGTGGGTTTTGGGGGATTTTTCTAAGATTCTGTAAGCATATCATCATATCACCTGCAAAAGAGTGATAGTTTTATTTCCTCATTGCTTATTATAATTTCTGTAATTTCTTTTTTCTTATCGCTAATGCCAACATTTCTAGGGCAATGTTGAATAATAATGGTGATAATAGGCATCTTTATTTCACTCCTGATCTTATTGGGAATGTGTCCCAGCTTCTCTCTATTTCAAATCTTTGAAGAAAGTTATTATATACTTTCTTTGGCATGTAGTTGTTTCTCTACACTAAACATAATTTCTCCTTTCTGAGATAGAGAATCTATAAATTTAGGGGGTTTTACTATGATTTTGAAGAACCTTTTAGACTCCATTATTATCCTTTGAGATATTCACTCTTGATTTGGCCATAACCATAACAGAGTCACTCTCTCAAAGTTTGCTCTGTTGAGCTACTGAAACACCTCTCCATGGACATATATTGGAGTTGAACATATGGATTAACATGGCTTCAAAGCTACATGCTAATTGAAGAACATTGCCAAAACTCAAAGCTGTGCCAAGAAGCTTTTGGCTTCCTAATTATGACTAAGATTTTAGAAGGAAGTTAGCCAAGGAAGAATTATATTTGTTTTTGGCTATAACTTCTGAGTAAAACCACATGATGTAAATAATATGTACATTATCATATTGCAGCACATTGTGTTTGGAGATAGGAGAAAAATTCCTGGACCATACATACTAATTCATAGTCCTGCCTCATGTTATATATACTACATATTTATACTTATGTATTGGCCAAGTAATGTGGACAAAAAAACAATCCAAACGTGTACAAGGATGAGTCCAAATAAAAATAAAATAAATTTTAAATAAAAATAATTGTCAATTACTAAATTGTAATCTCTAAGGAAGTGGCCGATTAGGCAAATAGATGGAGATGCATTGAGATTGAACTGAATTTCTCTTTAATAATGCAGTGCTGGAGGCTGCACTATTGACTTTTCTGCTGTTATTTTTATCTGGGCCATTCTGGTTTTGTGCTTCATTTAAAAGATTATAACAAATAAAGGAGCGGGCTTATCAGCTGAGAAATAAAGTCTGTACACATTGCCAAAGTGGACAATCAATTCTTAATAGTACAAATGGGATCATTTTTATAGCATTCCAACACAAAGTTGATCACCTTTGGAAAGTAATATAGCTACATCTGTTGGGAGAGTGAGGAACAAACACTGCTTTTTATAGAAAATTATAAACTCCATGCTAAGTCTAATAGCTACCCACTGCAACCTACGATCTCCACTGTTCTTAAATCTCTTGTCCCCTCATCATGACAATAACTAAAACACTGTAAATGAGAAAAATTCAAATAAACCGAATGCTGTAAAATTATTAAGTATGATTCAAAAGAAATGAAAATTAACATTAATATCTTAATTGTAGGAGTGTGGGATTAAAGATATGGAAGCTTATACTACTGTCAAAATCTAATGATATCTTGGTTAGTTTTGTTGAGACCCTTTTTTTCCTTCTCTTTTCTTCTTATCCTTTATAAAAATTACTCTGGGGGCATATTATTTATGGAATATTATCCCATTTGGAGGTCTTTTATTTTGGAAATTTCAGGCATATTTGAAATTTATATACTCTGAGGACCAAGGATAGTTTGTAAAAATTACTTTACTTTTAGTATCTTGGGAATCTACAGAGGACTTGCCAAATAAATTAACTCCTGCTCATATAAACATATCTAAAGTATTTTGCATTGAAATAAATCTATTTAGTACCAAAATGTTTTACACTAACATATACACAAGCAGACTATTACAAAATATAGTAGGAGTTAGTGTTGAATCTAAAACTTAACCTTTAAATACATGGTTAATATTTGAAAATTAATAGTAAATGAAATATCAGATTTTTGTGGTGCTACCTGAATTAAATATATCATTCCATTATAAACATTCATTTTCATGATTAGTCAAGCAAGTTAGATTAACAACTGAGCTCATCTTTTAAGGTTTGAATTTGTCTTTTCCCCACTAAGTTGTGTTTTCCTTTTTTCATGCACAGCTTGCCTGGCAGTATCGTAACACATGGGATAAATCTTATCTCCTGTGTAGGATCTTTCTTTAATATACTGATTGCAAACTGGAAGAAGATAACTGGTCCACTGAAACTCATTTTTCACATTTTCACAGCAGAAATGTTATTTACTGTAATAGGTAATGAAATCCTACAAGCCAGCTCTAGGGGACCATCAAAGTGACAGATTTGCAGTAACAGCATTTTCATTATAGGAGTGTCAACACTTATTTCTTACAAGACACATCAATAACAAAATGCAGTATATAGTCACCTGCATTTACCACAGGTGTCTATAAATATAATTTAACTCAATTAATTGTGATTAAGTACCTACTATGTACAAGTCACTTTGCTAAGTGCTAAGGATACAAACATTTTTTATGGCATCGGGCCTTATCTCATGGTGATTACTTGAAACCTATAGATTGCCTATATGACTTTAGGTAAGTAATGCTACCCCTCTGGACCTTTTTTTCTTTACCATAAAATAAAGAAATCGAACTAAATGGATCAAAAGGTCACATGCAATTCTAAATCCTTTGAACTTGTGCTCTTATAAAAAGGGGGAAGTACAACACTGTGCATACTGTGAGTAAATACAATATATGGATGATATACAATGTAGAAAGTGTTAAGAACAGAGAAAATATTTAAAGAGAAAATTAAAGGAAATATGAAGAGGAAAATAAATCACATTTATGTGAATAGATCAGAGAATTTTTAGTGGGAAGTTATCCTTGAAATAAGTCCTGAAGAAAGAAATGTTTATCAATAAGCAAAGAGGTATAGGGACTTTTAGTTCCAGGCAGAAGAAACTATTGCTATGAATGTAGAGAAGTAAAGATAAGAATCAGACCTAAGAATAATTTGCAGTCAGGTATAACAGGGAAGTTGAAATAGTTGAAGTATGAAATAAGCCTAGAAAGAGAGATGGGAGCCATTCTTGTGGAAGATTAAATTCTAAGACATATTTTACCTTCTAGATAACAGGGAGTCATTGAAGAATCTTGAGAAAAGGAATAACATGGTCAAAGCAATGACTAGAAAAACTAACTTCAATTTTGTGATGAAAAATGCAAAGTTACCCATATTAAAGGAGCTCAGCAGAAAGGATATAAAAAATAATAATAGATGTTAGAATATTGTCAAGTCTAGAGAGGGTCAAGGGAATTGAGGGGGGAATAATAAAGCTTATTTATATAATATGACATCATTTTATTCAGATATTTAATTAAACTAGTCTAATAAGTCAAATAAGTATGTTGTATGCAGCTAATTTCTAGGAGCAGAAGAGATAACTTTGCTGAATTAAAAATATAGACATATGTTTGAGAAGCAAGTATATATTTATCTGGTATTACTTCTAGATAATGGTTACATTATATAGTGGTAAAGCTGTGTAATATTTTTTATTGTTCTATTTCTCTCTCATTACTGAAGTCCCTTTAAGTAAATTTGCCATAAATTCTAACTAACTAATCTTTTTTTAAATCCATAGTTTTCAAAAAGCCACTGACCCTTCAAAGATGCAAGTCAAGTTTCATTCATAGAAGTGGATAGTATTTTTCAATTATGTTAGAAATGTGGTTTGTTCTTTTAGGATTATAGTATAGAGAAGTTTGGAACATATTCTTGAAATATGAAAAAAACATTTAAATATTATTTCACTCCTAAATGTCATATAAATTGCATGTCTTAAATACATTTCCTCATTATATTAAATTAAATATGTTTATTGAGAACTTGATAATTTTCAATTATTACCTTATTGTTGATTCAAATACATAGACTATTATTTTACATACAAAACTATAAAGTTTAGCACATAAAAAATTCCAGGGGAATTTAAATAATTTTCAGATGTTGCTTTAATGTCATAGACTTTATTTTTTCCTCAGACCTAACAAAGAAATCCTAATTCCTCTTTGAGATCTATAATGTCTTCTAAAGGGCAACAGAAAAAAAAAAAAACACCCATTTTAATTAAAAAAGGATATTATCAATCTTCTTGAGAACTAAATTACTGTAAAACTTTCAAGTGCAATATTACAGAACAAAATAAAATTGCATTTTGAAGTGGCAATGAGGCAGAAGCAAAACCACCTTTTGCAACCACAAGGAAAGCTATTTCTAAGATCATTTAGGAGGTACATCAATGATACTTTAATTAATGAAACTATATCTAATAATTATCTTTGGCTACTAAATATCTATGTTTATATCATGCTTGAATGTCTATCTGAAGATATCACATTCTTGCAATTTCAGCCAGGAATTATACGTGGACTTTTCAGAGTGACAAAATTAGACATTAAATCAAAGAAAACTTCTTTTAAATAATAGCTATCCCCTAATCTTGGTATCCTATCAAGTCTAATCTTGGCATCCTATCAAGTCCTTCCATAAGGATACTAATTCATCATCATCCACAATATGTGTTAAAATGAAAACACAGACACAGACATACACACTCACACACACACAGATACACACACACACACAAATAAATAAATAATAGCTATCCCAAACTGTAACTTGTTTCCTTAGGAAGTAGGAGGCTTACTCTCATTGTATGTGGTCTTCAAGCAGGGAATGGACACTCTTTTGTTGGATATAGTGTAGTAGAGATTCCTTTCATATAAAGGTTGGAACAGAATGAAATCCTGTTAAACTCTTAATTTCTTTTTTTCTTCTAGAATAAATTTCAGATAGGAAAAAATATGGAATGTAAAATGAAAAAAGCTCTAAGTAATAGTACTTTAGTACATCAATGACATGTAATTTAGTCACTATTGCAGCTTTTCCCATTTACTCAGATCATATAATTTAGTAGATGGTTATCAAAAGTTGTTGTAAACAGCAACAACAATAATAACGACAAAATAATCACCCTGTAGCTAACTGATCAGTCTCCCAAAATTCAATTGATCCTCAAATAGTAAGAGCTATCTAGCCAAAAATTACAAATCCTAAGTTTGCCATGCCCTCCATGATTGGAAAAAAACCCAATTACTTAATATGCAACCCCATTGTACTTAGGCTCTTGTCATCAAAAAGGGTTAGTTAGCACTCAGAAAATTCACGCACAGTTACTAGGTTACTACATGAAGTCTTTTCATCTTGCTAAAATGGGTCAGAGCTTTTAATGGAATGCAATAGTCTTGGAGAAACTAGGTTCAACACTACACCAAAATGAAATTAGTTTTTTTTGGAGTTTTAACCAACATATATCAGAATTATATTGAGATTCTGAAGCAGAAATCAGATTATCTTCAAGTAGGTCAAGTACATATATACATTGTCATATTAGATTCATTCATATATAGATGAAATCTTTATCCAGCAATTAAATAACAATGAATTTTGGGACATGTTTAGGTATATTGTGTGGGAAGTGTAGAATAAAAAGTAATTCAACCAGCCTGAGGGAAAATGCTA
This sequence comes from Myrmecobius fasciatus, assembly GCA_023553655.1. Taxonomy (NCBI): domain Eukaryota; kingdom Metazoa; phylum Chordata; class Mammalia; order Dasyuromorphia; family Myrmecobiidae; genus Myrmecobius; species Myrmecobius fasciatus. Next base: position 20,453 of record JAJPUD010009344.1, on the reverse strand, counting down.
AATATGAAAGGATCAGCTATGATAAGAAAAAAGAATTTTCAAAAGATAGTTTATAGTGTTGGTGCAAATGTAATAGAATGCACACATATATATGTATGTATGTATATAATATATATATATATATATTTCTGTGAGAATAGAGGTGGTTTTTTGTCTATTTACTTTTTGAACTTTGTAACTTTAGTAACTAGTATTTTAACTTCTACACTGAAGATAATTAATTTGGCTTAAAATCCTTAATTTGTTGAATGGAATTAAAATAGATCAACTATTTAATACCAGAGTTAAGAATCATGCTGCTAGATGATGACCTACTACCACTGGGAAGTTAAGATATAGAAAGTGATAGTGTGTTTTGTGTGTGTATATGTACCCATTTGTAAGATGAAGATCTATTTATTATACATTAAGTTAAGATGTATATGTGAACAGGTAAATTGAGATGAGAAAAGTCTTATGTCAAGGTGTGTGGCTGAGGCTGTGAATAATTGAGCCAGACAGAGGAATGGGATTGTTTGGGAAAGGCATGTGTATAAATTTGCCGATATGTGTAATCCAGTTGAATGATTTGAGGTTATAGAATAGACACTAATTCTTACATAGTATCTTATAAGAAATATTTAAGGAACAAATGATTGGTATTGTTTATTTATTATCTAATAATACATTATATAATGCATATTCATGTTTAGATTTTAGAATATAAGAGAAGAGTAGGAACAATGTTGAAGGTGTGTTCTTGTGGGAGACTACTGAATAAGGAGCAAGAAACCATCATCACCTATACTACATGCCTTAGAAAGGATCTTTGTACAGCATTGAATTGTAGGAGTTGCAAAAGTGATGACATTTCTAATGACTAAATACAATGTTGCAAATACTGCTGGAATAAAAATAGTATCTAATGATATTCCTGGTAATCTTTGGTTTGAAGGCAATCATATGTACCTTGAGGAATGAATTTTTGGAGTATGTATTGGGGAGGAAGGGAGTGAAAATTTAAGACTGACAACAATATAAGAAAGGCTGTCTACAATATAAGAAAGGATATAGCAATGAATGCAATAAATGAGCCAATTTCTCTCTGGTGTGATGAAGTTTCTTGGTGATTTTCTATCAGAGCAAGGAATATTTCCTTTCAGTGACTAATCAAGACCTTGATCTCTGAGAGCTATGTAATTAACAAAACATAAGATCTTATTTGTGGAATATCAAACCTGTCCCTTTTATACAGATGCACTTGTTCAACATTGGGAATAGAAATTTGGGGACCAAAGTACCTTGATGCTTTGCTCTTGCTAGTTCAGCTCCCCCAAATTCAAATTAATCCATTACATAAAATACTCCCATTGGGTAAGAAAACTGTCAATTAAAAATAGATGTAATGAAATTTTTGAGAATCCAATAATTTTTTGGCAAAATTAATTTTGTTACAGTTGGAGCTTGACTAAAAATAAACCTAAATGGAAAAAAAATTAATACAGATCTTGAGAGGTATCAATGAGTGACCAATTTGTTTTTAGTTTTATTTTTTATGCATTGCCTTAAACTCCAATGTTGATGCCTTTTGTCGATGCTGTTCTACTCCTGACTTTTTTCTTAAACATTTGTATTCTATATTTTTGAGCACTCTTTACTCAAAAGAAAATAACAGTAAAAAAAATTATTTTAAGTGATAGTCCCCAGATAGGTCGTACATTTTAGTGTGTGTGTGTGTGTGTGTGTGTGTGTGTGTGTGTGTGTGTGAGAGGGTCATTTAGCTAGTAGGCATTTCTGCATTAAATATCAAAAAACCTTCCCAGGGCTGTGAACTGACCATACTCCTCATGATTTCCAGATTTGGAACACCTGGATAATAACTCATATGTGGATATGTGCATATAATTTCATCCAAACAATATTAGACTTGAGGGGAGAAAAGGAGAAGAAAAGCAATGAATAAAAAGAACAGAATTTAAAATTTTTCTTTCTACTTATAGTAACAGAAATTCTATTTGGTAATATAAAAACAATGTTTTTTATGCATAGCACATTTTTTTTTGTTTTTCTTTGCCCCCTTTTGTTATATTATTCTTTAGAGTTAATTCTAAAAACACAAAACAAACAAACAAAAAAAAAAAAACCCAACTGCTAGCATCATTAAGTAATGTAAACCTGGATTATTAGTAGTAAAGTAAAATTCTTCAATTTTGAGGTCCATAATACTCAATATTTCTTGTATTGTTTTGTGGTTTTTAAAGTTTACAAGCAATATTTATGAAGCATAACACAAACAGAATAGATAAACCTGAGCCTGGGCCAAAATTTCTAAGCCAAGTTATTTTAATTTCCATATATAATATGTAGAAAAGGCTATATAGAATATATTTGAATGTATGAATTCTGGCAGGATTATCTAAACAAAAGTTCTACCCAAGGCAAATGCATTGTCAAGGGAGGCCAAATAATAGGGTGTGTGTGTGTATTTTTAATCTTTATTCTACAGTGTCATCTCACCAAGTAGAATGCTTGGACATATTACAGTGGATATAATTTCAGGCTTGTTACCACAGAGAAGTATACCTTGTTAAGCTTTGTATTAAAGGCTTTACTTAAGTAGGGTTATTTTCTTAGTTCATTAAAGATAAAATAATTTATATTTCCCCAAGGAGTAAGTTAGTTAAGACTGGAAGCAAAAAGTCATATTTATGTTATTTTAGGAGCTTTAGTCATTCCTAGAAACCAATAGACGATATATAACTATATGGTGGGTTAGGAGGTCTTTTGTCTTTTTTCCTATGTGTATACAGCCTCGTAAACTAGATTCTTATTTTTATTTCATTTATCTCAATTGAATTAAAGAAAAAAATAAGCAAAAATAAAGTGTCTTTTCTGCCACTTAATAATGGCATTAGCTCCCTATTTACCTTAAGAATTAAATATAATCTTTTATATCTGGGATTTAAAGCTTTTCATAACATGGTTCCTTCTAATTTTCCAGTCTTTTTGTTCATTATTCTCCTCCACATATACACTCAGGGATACAACAATACTGGTGTTGCTATTTCCCAGAGGTGACACTTTATTTACCCTTTTAATTTCCCATCTTTGATCATTGCTCTGACTGCATGCAATGCATGAAATGATTTCTTTTCTTACTTTCTTGAAAATGTTGGTTTCAACTACAACAATAAAAGAGCAAAGTTCCTATGTATGATCCTTCTATCCCTGTTGCTAGTGCTGTCTCAGCCTTAAGTGACCTTTAGTTATGTTATATATTTGCTATATATTTTTGCATGAGAGTGTTACCTTACCTTTAGAATTTAAACTTCTTGAAGACCAGGGGCTGTTTAATTTTGTATCTCCAGAAGTTAATTTAACTCTTATTCCAAAATCCATTGGTAACAGACTCTCTCCTTATTGGTAAATATGAATACCTTGCTCTGGTGAGTGGTGGGACAGAATTTAGGAAAGCCAGGACAGCATCAGCCTTCTTCCATCCTCAGTCTTTGGGATTCTTCAAATTACAAGACCCTCCAGGCATTTCTGACTTTTAGCTTCCATAAGGAAACCCTATTTTAGGGTTATCCTGGTAATACATGATAGAAACTACTATAATCTTTGCCATGTACCCCACCTTGGATAGACCATTTATTTCCACCAATAATAAGAGAGTCCTATATCAGTCACTTTTGTTCAGGTATTACATTCACAAGGAGCCTAGAATTTAAGAAGTACTTAATAAGATTGTTTATTGATTTATTTATTGATTTTGTTAGTTCTTGGGGAAATAGACAGGATAACAGTTTAAACATTTATTTAGAGTGGGCTTAAGCAAGGTGCTGTGCTATGCACTGTCAAATATTTGTATAGTACTTGGGTTATCTTCTGCTTTCATTCACTATATGGGATATATATGAAAACTCTTTAAGACTAAATTTAAGCTATAATAAAAATAATAGCAAAATTCAAGTTCACCCAAATGAAATTAAGGCAGATTTTATCAACCACTTGGTTATATTTTTAAGCTTTTTTTTCTTTTTTAGATGATAAAACAAATGTTTAATATGAAGCATTGACTGGTAAAGTAACTCATCCAGCTTCATGTACCTAGAAAATGAGAATGTTGGGAATCAAAACTAGAGTCTCTGTGGTCAAATCCAGAGTTCGCTCTATTGCATAGCAATAGCCTTCCTGTTTACAACAACCTTCCTTTTTTTTCTGATTTACTCTTAAGAATTGGCACTTGGCGGGGCAGCTAGGTGGCACAGTGGATAGAGCACCAGCCCTGAAGTCAGGAAGACCTGAGTTCAAATCTAGTCTCAGACACTTAACATTCCCTAACTGTGTGACCCTGGGCAAGTCACTTAACCCCAATTGCCTCAGCAAAAAGGAAAAAAAAAAATGAATTGGCATTTGGCCACAATATACTAAAGTTATAATCTATGTCTAAAAGAATAAGATGCAAAATTATGAATAATGCTGATACCTTATGGAAAATATAGAAGACTCATGAAACTTCTAAATTAGGGTGTCAGGTATGATAAACTTTATTAAATATACCTATAATCTCTGAATTTTGAGAGATCCCATACTTCAATATCAAAATGGTTTTGGTCCAGCATATATTAAAATCTACTAGTTTCATGAGTCTTAAAACATCACTGCCAACTAACCAAATTGTGTGTTTACAATGCTGTGTTCTGTAGTAAAGGCAACCAACAACTGGAGCTTGTCAGGTTAAGGTTTACATCTTTTTGAAAAGTAGGTCAATATTCTCTATTTACTGTTCACTCTACTCCCAAAGGATTGGATCTGCCAACTAATTCAAGTACTTAAATGATTTTTTTTTTTTTTGGCTGAGGCAATTAGAGTTAAGTGACTTGCCCAGGGTCACACAGCTAGGAAGTGTTAAGTGTCTGAGACCAGATTTGAACTCAGGATCTTCTGACTTCAGGGCTGGTGCTCTATCCAATGAGCCACCTAACTGCCCCCAAAATGAATATTTTTTAAAAAACATTTATCTTCACTATTAATTAGCTGGATGTAGACTTTTTCTAAATATTGAATTTCTATCATCATTAATTTCAACTCTGAAATCTTATTTGTTTCATCACCCTCTCTTGGAAGAAATGCTAAATTTTATTACTCTCTAGAAATATTAGGATAACATCCATATTAAAATATTTCAGTTTCCTCCTATATATCTAGATAGAAAACTTCATAATTAAGTTAGTAACATGTCTGGTAGAACCAAGAGAATGTTGTATGCAGTAATGGCAATATTTTTTAAGAATGACTTTGAGTGACTGTTATTTTTACTGTTATAAATATCCAAATTAATTACAAAGGATCTATGAAGGAAATTGCCATCTTCATGCAGAGAAAGAACTAATGAAGAGAAGGATGTATAGAATGATTATATGCATGCGCGTGTGCATGTAATTTAATTTTTAAAAATTTAACTTTGATGGGGCAGCTAGGTGGCGCAGTGGATAGAGCACCAGCCCTGAAGTCAGGAGGACCTGAGTTCAAATCTGGTCTCAGACACGTAACAGCTGTGTGACCCTGGGCAAGTCACTTCACCCCAATTGCCTCAGCAAAAAAGCAAAAAAAAAAAAAAAAAAATTTAAATTTGTTGATCTCAATGAAATAAATGACCAACGAAAGACAGAAAGCTGCTTTTTTTACCTTATCTAGTGAATTAGAATTTAACAAATATTAATAAAAGATATGCTCTTTGCAAAGTTTTATGCTAGTTTCTGGTTTGTATACTAAGAATACAAAGCGTATAATAAATGGCCTTATAGAGCATAAAGTTTATTAAGAATTTATGTCTTATGCAAAAATGTTTGTGGCAGCCCTTTTTGTGAAAGTGGCTAAAAACTAGAAACTGAAAGGATGCCCATCAATTGGAGAATGGCTGAATAAATTATGGTATATGAATGTCATGGAATATTATTTTTCTGTAAGAAACAACCAGCAGGATGATTTTAGAGAGGCCTGGAGAGGCTTGCATGAACTGATGCTGAGTGAAATGAGCAGAACCAGGAGAACATTATACATGGCAACAAGACTATAGGATGATCAATTCTGATAGACATGGCTCTTTGCAACAATAAGATGTTTCAAACCAGTTCCAATTGTTCACTGATGAAGAAAGCTATATATACCCAGAGAAAGGGATGTGAAATGTGGACCACAACATAACATTTTCATGCTCTCTATTGATGTTTGCTTGCATTTTGTTTTCCTTCTCAGGTTTTTTTTTCCTTGTAGATCCAATTTTTCTTGTTCAGCAAGATAACTGTATAAATATGTATACACGTATTCGATTTTTCACATATTTTAACATAATTAACATGTAGTAGACTTCCTGCCATCTAGGGGAGGAGGTGGGGAAAAGGAGGGAAAAATTTGTAAAAGAAAATTTTGCAAGGGTCAGTGTTGAAAAATTACCTATACATATGTTTTGCAAATAAAAAGCTTTAATAAAAAATACATTAAAAATAAAAAATAATTTATGTTTCTGAGTTGTGTGTGGTGGCATAATCCTTTTAACATTAATATAGTGAGTTCTCAGGAACAAGGGGGAATGCAAGGTAGCCTGAGAAAGGTCAAGCTAGCCTTGGTTGGATTTCAAGCAAGTGAAACTTCCCATGCTAAAAAGTACTGTGAGAGAAAGAGAACAAACCTTAAAAAAGAAAGAAAGAAAGAAAGAAAAACAAACAAAAAGAAACAAAAAACAAAAAAACCATTGATATCTAAATGACTTGTCCTTTAAGGTATTTAACATGGGGAAATTGTATTCATATTATTCTCACAATGCTGATATTGCTCCAAGAGATCTCGAACTCCTCTCTGAAATGTTCTTAAAATCCATATTAGGGGTCAATTAAATTAACTTTTATTCTACAATGCTTGGAATTAATAATGGTTTCATCCTGCTTGGTCATTCCCTTTATTACTCAAAGCTGGGTATACATTGTTTTTAATTGCTTCTAAACACTGAATCTAGTTTTCTCCCCCTCCACTTGACTATGCATTTTATTATCCTTTAATGTTATTTTTCCCATTTATATATAAAAACATTTTAAACATTCTTATTTTTTGTTTCAAATTTTCTCCCTTCATCCCCTGTCCCTCCCACTGCAATGAGAAGGCAAGCACTTTTACATAGATTATAGACATGTAGTCATACAAAACACATTTTCATATAAGTCACACTGATAAAAAAAACACAAGAAAAAGTAAAGAAAAGGTAATTTTCATTCAGACTGTACTAATTTGTTCTCTGGAGATAATACCTTTCATCATAATTTTTTCAGAATTCTCTTGGATCATTGTATTGCTGAGAATAGCTAAGTTATTCATAGTACATTATTATGTAATATTGCTATTCCTGCGTACAATGTTCACCTGGTTCTGCTCATTTCATTTTGCATCAGTTCATGTAAGTCTTTCAAGGTCTTTCTAAGAACACCCTGTTCATCATTTCCATCAAAATCATATATAATATCCTCTCAATTTCTAATTCACTAAAAAACTGCTTTAAATATTTTGTTCACATAGGTTCTTTTCTTTTTTAAAAATCTCTTCAGGATATTTATCTTTGAAACTTTGGATATAAGAGTTTTGCCTTTGTTTTGTTCGTCCTAGTGTATATTTTGATATTCACTCTCATCATCATAATTTACTATAATAATGGATCTTTTTCCTGCTGTTTGCTCATTTTTCCCAGACTACTTCTTGACTTTTAACTCTGTGCTAAAATGGGGCTCAGCTTTCAGAGTGGAATGGGTTACTGTCCCAAGCTTTGGGTTTTTTGTGCTGTTGTTTTCAGCTGTAAGTTTTTGGCTCTTCCAAAATGTTATGAACTAGAAAGAGGTGAAATTGCAGGTCCAGACATAATCTTTATGGTAGAATATATTTTTAAGATATTTTGTGATTAAAGCAACTGGGTTTCTAACTCAATCTGTGATGTTTTTCATGCTGCTGTATTTGTGGAGAAAGATATAACTCCAATCCAAAAATGAATGCTAAACTTTATACCTAAAAAGTATAGAATTGGTTCTAGAGTTTCTTGTTAAGAGAGACAAATGTGATTCCAAGAAACTATTCAGGAGAGAAATATATGGATACTCCAGGAATTGGAATGAAAAAGACTGTAATCTGCAGCTAGGTACTGGAAGCCACATTCTTAACCTCGCTCTAATTTTCAGCTTGCCACTCTAAAGATTTTCGAAAGAGAAATTTTTCATCAATAGCCTTTTTTCCTGCTTCTCTAAAAGTGAAAATTATAGTCCTATTTGGAGAAGGATATGCTAGATAGATAAATGTCTAGAGTCCCCAGTTAGACTCTGCAAAGATCATTAAGATAAATTAGAAAAAATTGAAATAAGTTATGATTACAAAAAAAAAGGCAATGTTGAATATAACTTGAATATAACTTTATCAAGGATTTCTAGGACTGACTGGATGACTACTGGTCTCCATTTTTATAGTTGTTAAAATAAGTGGAATGATTTTTTTTAATTATTAGAGAAATTAAATTATGAGAAAGCCTGCTAATGGAAGTTTTATAATCCATGTCCTTGGAGATTATTTAAAAATAGGATAGCCATCTGCTTTGGAGGGCTTGAGTGCTAAATTGTGTCGAGATAGAAAGCTAGCCAGATGATCTAAATTACTTTTAGTCTATTCTGATGCTGTTCACCTATGTCCATGTCTAAATTGCTCTTTCAAGCGAAATATGATGTAGGAAAATATATTTATTTATGAAGTTATCTGTATTTTCATGTTCAGGTTTTAGCTAAGAAGCAAAAATACAACCACTGATGGTTTCAGTTGATTTCAACATTTCAAATCTGTTGTATTCCTCTATTCTGTTAGAGTTGGAGTTTATTAAAATATTAGCTCATGAAACTTGGCTTTGTGGCTATGGAAAACAACTGGGAAATGAATCTTCCCCTTTTTTGTGGAGATTTGGGATTTAGGGTATCAAATATTCCATATACTGTCAGACTCAGCTGATGTGTTGGTTAGTTTTTCTAAGCTGATTTTTTTTTCTCCTTTCTTATTCATTTTATATTTCAATAGTTAGGAATTAGGAGAGGATGATATTAGAAACAAAAGATATAAATAAATTTTAAATGTATAACTTCTGTGGCCCAGGGTCATATAACTTGAGTCAGAAGTAGATGGAGCAGATGGAGCCAAGGTGACAGAATAAAGGCAGGAACTTGCCCAACCTCCCTACCCCACCCCCCACTGTTCCAAATTCCTTTAAATAATGACTCTAAACAAATTTTAGGGAATCAGAACACCCAAAAAGATGGAGTAGAACATTTTCCAGCCAAAGGCAACATAGAAGCTCAGAAGAAAAGGTCCTATGACACTAGGGAGGGAGTCCAATGTCCAATAATGGGGCAGGGCTGCAGCCCCAGACCTGGACTTAGCTCCAGCCCTGGCCCGATCTCAGAATCAGCAGCAGTGCTGGAGATTTCTGGACCTCTCAGCCTGAGGACACCAGGAAGTACTTGTAAACATCAGTGGAGAGGGTCTGTGACAATGGGATAAGAGTCAGGTGTACAGTCCCAGTGTAGCCCTGGTCAGCAGAGTCCCAGCCCAGGCTAGCACACTGGGTCTTAACAGCTACAGAGGGGCAGCAACACACCTAACAGCTCCAAGCACCAGTGCTTGTGGTAAGATTCCTAAAGATTTCTGAAAACAGCTGCACAAAACCCCTGAAGCTCGGGACAATGCACCCTCCACCCTGGCTATAGAGCCCTAATTAACAAAGAATTAATAGTTGAATTTGAAATCAAAAGCTCTGACTCCAAAAGCATTGATTCTTTTTTTTTTCTTTACACCACCCTGAGTTAATCCTAAAAACAAAGTCTCAAATGAGAACTCATTGAATTTAGGTAACTGAAAAGAAAAAAACTACAGCAACAACAAAGCATTTCTTCCCAATAGTCATGAATACACAATTCATATTTCTATAAGACTTTGTCATTTTTAAAGGGCTCTTCTGATCCCAGGTGTGGTCTTAGACACTATCTAGCTGTGTGATGTTCCGCAAGACCTGTTTTCTCATCTGTAAATGGGATGGGAAAGGAAATAGCCCTAGTGTCTTTGATGAGAAAACCCCAAATGGGATCAAAAAGAGTTGGGCACTACTAAAATGACTGAATAATAACAAAAATCTACACTTTACTAATGAGGAAACTGAGGTCCAAAAATTTTAAGTAACTTTTCCCCATGAACATTTTAATATTTTAATCTGCCAACCAATCTGTGTCATGGAGGCTCCCTTATCAGCTACAGATTGCAAGTCATACCCATCTAATCCCACCATGTCTTGCCTATGCATGTCTTTCCTTTAAATCTTCCACAGAGGTTTGCCAAATTCACCAGGTATCATGCTCTTGGTCTCTTGCCATTGTGTGGGTACCCAGGCAAGGTATAGTTCATTCAGAGATTGACTTATTCTTACTAATTGACTAGCCTATGCCCTTTCCCATGAATAAATATGTTTGATGAGATTTTTACTATAGTTCCCATGTATAATTCTTTATTGACAACATATTGTGTCCCACTCATATTTGCCATCTATGCTGCTGGGTATTTCTCTAAGACCTCAATTTTGATTCATCAGATAGCAATGTTCCATAATTCATAACCACAGATCATCGCTAGAGAATATTGGTATAAAAAAGATTCCCTGCCCTCAAAGAGCTTACATTGTCCTTGGGTTGGATAATATTAGTGAGAGCCATAATGATAGACTTGGAGAAAGCAAGATCTGAGTTAAAAGCCTACTAGTTATTAGCTAAATCCTAAAATTATTATTTCTAAAGTTGCCAGCTGTGTGACTCTGGACAAATCATTAACCTCTGTCTTCTTCTATTTCTTTACAATGTAGACCATAGGGGCAGCTAGGTGGCTCAGTGGATAGAGCACCAGTCCTGAAGTCAGGAGGAACTGAGTTCAAATCTGATTTCAGACACTTAATATTCCCTAGCTGTGTGACCCTGGGCAAGTCACTTAACCCCAATTGCCTCAGCCAAAAAAAAAAATGTAGACCATAACAGCATCCAATTTTCAGTATTAATAATAAAGATTAAATAAGATAATATTTGTAAAGTGCTTTGCAAATTTTAAAGTGACATGACATAAATGCAACTTGAATTATTTTTATTAATTTAATTAGAAAGGATGAGGGAAGACTGCTTGGAGGAGATAGTATTTAGACTTCTGAAACATAAAGGAAGAGAAACATTCTGATAAGATGAATTGAGGAGAGAGCACTTTTCAGGTGAAGGGAAGTAAACTAAGATTATAAAACCTGCCTAAGCTTCCATAGTAAATGCTCCATCTGGGTGAAGATCACACATACTCAGACTTCTAATCTAATGCTTTTTCTACTACCCTATTTTTTCTTTACATCTTGATTTTATTTATATGAGCATTTGGCTAGTAGGGGAAGAGAAAGCACCTTGGATTTTGAATCTCCTAGAGATAGAAAGTATGTGACAAAACAATGCCTCATCATAGTTAGCAGGTGAAGATCAGAAGCACTGAGAAATTTAAGATCCTTGTGCAAGTCTACAATATCACTTAAAATGCCATATAATAGTGTTTAAAATTATAAAACCAGAATTATTTTCTTTAATTTTACAAAGGACCCATGATTTTAAAAATATCATCACTTTTAAACCACTGAAATGTCTGTTATTGTTTTATTACTTTAATTTACTTAAAAAAAGTCCTCAGATTGCATTTTCAATATATTGAACTTCAAAGAGAATTCAAAGAGAATTATTAAGATAATTGTTGACAAGAAACAGGTTACTGAAACATTTATTCTGAGAATTAGAAATTGGCTATGTAAATTTCATAGCATGGACATTTATTACAAATTTAAAAATATATGGGAATTTTCATAAGAAAAAAATTAAAACAATAATTCATAACATCACCAGAATAGTATGGTAATTATTCTAGAAGAAAATGAGCTCTCTTGTTTTGGAGGCCAGGAACATATAGACATGCAGATTTGTGGCAATGTTTCATGATATTGGTTTTGATTTCACATGCAAAGAGCAGGTGCTCAAATGACTGAAGAAGCATTTAATTATAAAGGATTGCTTGGTTGAGTTAAATTTACTTAACTTGGATCCAATTTTCTTGTCCTTGGGAGAGAAAATGAGGAAATTCACCTGAAGAAGGAGATAACACAAAGCTGGCACTTTCTTATCATGCCTCTTCAATGAGAAATTGGAAGGGACACAACAGTTATGCCCTGAAATTGTAAAGGCTACTGAACTAATGTGAAGTGTGCCCCACTCACCTGTCCTTAAGTGATCATTCCCTAAGAAGAGAAGGAGGATAATTTCAGGGGCTTTATATGTTTTAATAGAATCTATGGATAGAACACTAGAAACCTTTCTCCAAAGTCAGAACTAGAGATGTATTTGGAGGAGAATATTTTTAATTCCAAAGAGTTTTTTGTTAGTTTTGTTTTTGTTTTGCTGTTGGTTTTTGTCTTTTTTGGTGTTTTTTTTTCCTTTTGTGTGTGTGTGTGTGTGTGTGTGTGTGTGTGTGTGTGTGTTCAGTGTTTTTAGTCATATCTGGCTGTGACTTCATTTGGAGTTTGCATCGCAATGATAATGGAATGATTTGTCATTTCTTTCTCTGGATCATTTTACAGATAAAGAAACTGAGGTAAGAAGTTATGTGAATTGAGTAGGGTCACACAGCTTATGTTTCCTGATTCTGAATTTGAACTCAGGTATTCATGGCTCCAGGACTGGTGCTCTATTCATTGTGCCATCTAGCTGTTCCCAAAATACGTGTCTTTAAAATATTTCTGCGGCATCCTTTAAAAAGGTGGTGTAGATGTCAGAATTAATAAATGTTGTGAGACAGTAACTCTGTTATAACTGACTGTTACCAAGTGGAATCATGAATCTTAAGGTGAATAAATTTCATACATATTTATATGTAACTTTTGAAAGTGATCAAGAGATGATTCTTGTTCAATGATGAGTTGGGCCTTGTGACTTTAAGATTTCTTTCACCTTTGACTCAATAGCCAAAGAAATATAAACTCTCTGATTCTCTACTGAAATCCATTAAAATATCATAATTAATATGAAATATTTCTAGTGATTTGTCACCACTTCCATAGGAGTAGCAGCAACAACAACAACAATTTGCTACTGGTTAGTCTTTTAAGGAAAGTACTTTTCTTTTTCAAAGGGGACTTATAAATCTAATCTTTTAAAATCTTCATCCCCATATTAAGAAACTAGGGCAGAAATTACTAGTGTAATACATATGCTTTTACTTCATACCTTTCCGACTTTGGACAAGTCATTTTATTGGTGGGCTTTGCTATTCATTTTCAGTAAAATGAAACAATTAGAGTTATGTGATTTTTTAAAATATACTTCATATCTAAACCCGGTGAACCTTTGATTAAATTAGAAATCTGAGAAGTTCTTTGGCTTGTCAAAGGAAATAGAGTGAATTAGTGATAGCATCAGGTTAAGAATGGAATTTTAGAACTGGATAGGAATTTGGAGGTCAATGTATCTAACCAACTAATTTATAGATGAATATATTAAATCCCTGAGAAGTGAAGTGTTAAATATTAAATGTTAAGGTTAAATGTTTAAGCAGTAGAAGACTCTCTTGAACATGGGCTCTCTTCCCTAAATCAATGAAAACTTATTCTACTATCTTGATCTTCCTTGTCACACAGTAACTTTTTATGGTCAAGTTCTTTTGTTGTTGTTCATTTTTCTGGCCTATTTTTTTAACTTTTCCACAATTGTTGAATTTAGGCTCTATTTTCAGGGTGGAGGAAGTAGAGGTACTGTTCCAAACTTCTTTTTTTTTGTACCATTGTTTTCAGAGTGAGTTCTGAGCAAGTTTTTGGTCTTCTAAAGAGGCATGATTTAAGAGCTCTGTGGTCATTGCTCTCCTAGCCTGTGCTTTATCCAGAAAGGGACCTTGCTTCCTGCAGCCACAAATACTGATTCTTCTTTTTGCCTTTGAAGTGAAACCAGGGTTTCTATTTCTCTGTGAGCAACCACAAGCATGCTTTTTCTACTCTAGAACTGTGACCAGGGCCCTTGTTCTCTTGCAGTCATGGGCATTCATGATACTCTTTGCCTTAGAAGTGTGTTCCAGAATTGCATCTCTACTATCCTAGAGCTTTGGGCTATTGGGTTCAGATTCCCAGTAGAACTGGAAGAGATTCAGGGTTAAAAATCCTGGGTTAAAAAATGCCTTCACATTTTAATATCAGACTCTTTCCAGTATCCCTGATTGCCTTTCCACCACCTGCATCCATCCTTGAAACATAAAAAACCTAGGTATTCTAAATGTTATATGAAATCAAAATTTCATAGACTGTTAGAGACAGAAAAGCAGTGTCTAGTATTTGATAAATTTAGCACTTGTGAGAGGGGGTTGGCAAGTGGGAGGGTTAATAATTTGTTAAGTGATTTCTCTACTTCATTTCATCTGAAGTCACCAGCTTTTGAATGAATATACTATTCTTGCCAGGTTTCTTCTGTTGCTAAAATCTCAGAAATTGAACAAAAATTCTTTACTGTAAATAAGTAATCAAATTGAGTGTCCTAATAGCCATTTATTAATAATCCTTGCTATGTGTCTGCTATTGTGTTAAATCATGACCAAGCAAGCAGCGTGCTTAGAATTAGATGTAGAATCAAAGTATCAAGGTTAAAATTCTCTCTTTCTCCTATTGTTAGTGATATGATTTTGGAAAAATCACTGAGTATCTCCTGGCCTCAGTTTCATTATTTGTGTTGCCAATGGAAGGACTCTAATAAGTCCCTCCTAGCATATGCTGAAGGGTTTATGTGCCCATACAGGGAGTCCTAAAAGTGTGAGTGCTGTTTTATGATATTATACCAGCCTAAAATACCACTCAGACTTTTTGGGGACATCCTATGTTTATATCCATGTGCCCATCTTTTTACACATAAATGCATACATGAATTTCTGTCATTTATCAATTATATGCAGTTTGTTTAGATTATGAATTAGGTTTTGAAACTTCTTGATTAGCAGGTTGGGTTCTCTTCCTTTATCTTGGGGAGAAGATAGCCTAGTCAATGGGTCACTTACTGGATAAAATGTTGGACTTGATCAGTGAGACTCCAATTCAAATCCAGCTGCAGACACTTATTAGTTGACTAATGCTGGGTAAGTCGCTTACCCTGTCTCAGTTTCATTTTCCTCATTTGTAAAATAATAATTTTATCTACTTTTCAGGGTTCATGTGAGGATCAAGTAAGAAAATATGCATAAATGTTTTTTGCTTTGCAAATCTGAAAAGTTCTGTTCCAATCTCCTTTAATTCTGGTCCCTTCCCTTTGTCAGCTATTTCCAATTTATCATGTTTGTCCATATTTGTTTAGATGTTGCATCCTGATTAGGTTTTAAGTTCCTTGAGAATAGCAGCTGTTGTCTGACTTTCTTTGTATGACCAACTCTAAGGATGATGCTTAACACATGGTAGGCACTTAAATGTTTACTGTAACTTACTTAAACGATTTAAATGATTGACATTTTGCTTCATGTCCCTGAACAACAACACATACTTTTTTAAAGGTTTTTTTTTGTGTGTATGCTTGTTTTAATAAGTATCATATTAACACAGGTTAGGTTTAACAACTACAGAACAAATATGATAAAGTTATAAAGGGATGGGAAATGCTGAAAGCTAAGTTAACTTTAGGAATGATTATCCTTCAACTTCACTGGAATATCAATGGACCCAGGCCTACATGATAAAAATAGCATAGCTTTAGAGAATCTCAGTTTAAATTGTATTTCTGCTTTTTGCTTCCTCAGTGACCTTTTAGCAAGTCACTCCTCCCATTCTGGCATTACATTTTTGGTCTTTTTTATCCCTAAATCTTGTATACTCTGTTTTTGTGTACACTAACATGTTTCATAATTATTCTCTAGAATTTTTTTATCCAAAGGACTCCTTCCTAGTTCCCTGCTCTTTTTTTTTTTTTTTTTTTTTTGAGTGGTTGCCTTTCAGGCCTAAAGTAAGTATGGGAAGAAGGCACAATGATTTATAAACATAGTAAGGATAAAAAAGAATTGAAGTTTTTAGAACATAATAGTTGTTTTATGAATGCTTTTAGATTGATCAGTTTAGTTTCCAGATGACCATTGTGCCTTGAACACAGTAAAACATACAACAAATATTTATACTTAAGTGCCTGATCTGTGAAGATTACTTTTCTAGGGGATGTGTAAAAGCTTTTAATTTTTTTTCTACTGGAAAATAGTATAGCAAAAACTAGGCAGTGACAAATATCTAACACCCTATACTAAGATAAAGTCAAAATTGGTTCATGATTTAGACATAAGAGTGATATTATAAACAAATTAGGAGAACAAGGAATAGTATGCCTTTCAGATCTGTAGAGAAGGAAAGAATTTATGGCCAAAGAAGAACTAGAGTATAGTATGAAATGCAAAATGGATCATTTTGATTATATTAAATTAAAAAGCTTTTGTACAAACAAAACCAAGGCAGAGAAGTGGAGAAGTTTTCTTGTTGGGGAAGAAATCTTTACATCCAAGAGTTCTGATAAAGGCCTCATTTTAAAAAGATATAGCAAATTGACTCAAATTTATAAGAATACAAGCCATTTTCCAATTGATAAATGGTCAAAGGATATGAACAGACATTTTTAGATGAAGAAATTAAAACCATTTCTAGTCATATGAAAAAATGCTCTAAATTACTATTGATCAGACAAATGCAAATTAAGATAACTCTTAAATACTACTATAACACCTCTTAGATTGGCTAAGATGACAGGAAAAGATAAAGATAAATGTTGGAGGCGATATGGGAAAACTGGGACACTAATATATTGTTGGTGGAGTTGTGAATTGATCCAACCATTCTGGAGAGCAATTTGGAACTATGCCAAAGGGCTATCAAACTTTGCATACCCAGCAGTATCTCTACTGGACCTCTACTCCAAAAGAGATCATGAAAAAAGAAAAAGGACCCACATGTGCAAAAATGTTTGTAGCATACTTTTTTGTAGTGGCAAAGAACTAGAAACTGAATGAATGTTCATCACTTGGGGAATAGCTGAATAAGTTACAGTATATGAATGTTATGGAATATTATCATTCTATAAGAAATAATCGGGCAGTATGATTTCAGAAAGGCTTGGAGAGACTTACATCACCTGATGCAAAGTGAAGTGAATAGAATTAAGGGAACACTGTAAACAGCAACGACTGCATTATATGATGATCAATTTTGATGGAAAGGGCTCTTTTCAAAAATGAGGTGATTCTGATTGCTTTGCATACAGTAGATGGTTAATGTATGTTTGTTTTTATCATGTAGAAATACATGATAAGTGAATTAGAAATGTGCAAAATCAGGTTATGCTAGTTAATATTTAACAATTAGATTTCTGAAAGAGAATATAATCATAATACACTCTTCAATTAATATCAATTTATATTTCCTCCATCTCTTCCTTTTTTTCAGTCAATCAATAAAGACAATACACATGCAAAAAAATAAATATGTGAATGGAGTAAAGGGGGAGGCACCTGATCAGTATGATGGAGTCTAATCTAAAGAATGGAGCTGCCCATCATTTTATTAAGTTCGGTACAATCAGCAAAATATTAAACCAGTCCTTATTGTAGTTTTTGCTGATTTCTAAGGTAAAAGAGTTTACACAACATGTAATAATCAGTTTTATTTTCAGTTGGATATATTACACTGTTGTAAGAGTAAGAGTAACTGGTTAAAGAAGATATAGAAAATATTATGAAATGCAAAATGGACAACTTTGATTACAATAAATTAAAAAATTAACCCTATGACTTCTTAAGCCATGGTGCTTAAAAAAAGCTTTGGTTATGTAGCATTTCCCACTTTTTTTCTGCCTCTTCTAACCTCTAATTAGAGGGCTAGAATGTGGAATGCCGAACTCCTCCCAAAGCCTTCCTTTAATACAGGGCAGAATTTGTACCTCCAACTCTCTCTAATTTCTAATTGCAGCCCTGCTTGACTTAAACTCTCCTGTCCTTTTCCAGACTCTTATGTCTTCTCTCCTTTATTAGTGCAAAAGGAAATGGCAAAGAATTCCAGTATCTCTGTCACAAACATCACAGAGTTGAGCATGACTGAAAAGTCTCAAAAACACTCCCTCTTTAGAGTATAAGCTCCTTGAGAACAAAGACTCGCTTTCTTTTTTCTTATTTATGTCTCCAGTGCTTAGTACAATGACTGATATATGGTAGGAATTTAATATGTTTATGTTGTGTTGAGTAGAAACATGAATGATATTCCATTCCACTTAACTTCAAAAATAAACAAGAAGGAAAAAAATGAATTGTTGCATTTTTTTTGAGAATACTACAAATAGGGGGGGAGCCAAGATGGTGGAGATCAGACAGGAGTCTCTATAACCTCCTCTAACCTTCCCTCAAACCAACAACATAGGAAGCCTCTAGACTGATTTTGAAGCAAAAAAATCCACAATATCTGGAGGACAACACAATTCTAGAAGAAGATAATCTGGAAGAACTTCAAAACAGGTCTATCTTAATTGGGCGAGGGGTGGTCTGCTGAACTCAGACTGCAGCACAGGGAGACCAGGGCAGGGAGCTGGAGCAGGGAGCTGGAGCAGGGAGCTGGAGCAGGAGTCGGAGCAGGAGTCGGAACAGGAGTAGAAACAAGAGTGGGAGCATTGTGCTTTTCACACACCTGGGAATCTTCTGTGGGCCTCTTGGGCCAATCTGTCCTGATTGTGGGCAAATGGTTTAGAGGGTCTGCCTTTTGCGGGGGGTAGATTGTGAACCACTGAACCCCTGATGAGCATCAGACCTAGCTGCCATTAGATAGCACCCTAGGGCGATCAATCAGCAGGACTGATCAGCACCAGAAATAATTCAATCAGCAGAACTGCCCAGTACCTGAAATAATTCAATCAGCAGAACAGCCCCAGGGTGAACTAAAACAGAATTGCCCAGCACCTGACATAATTCAATCAGCAGAACTACCCAGTTCCTGAAATAACTCAATCAGCAGAACTGCCCCGGGGTAAATTAAAGCATCTGTCCCACCTTTGCCTTAAACAGACCTCATACCTTTAAAAAAATGAATAAAAAACCAAAAAGAGCTCTCACCATAGACAACTTTTATGGAGAGAGGGAAGAACAGACCTCAAATCCTGAGGCCCCTAAAGGTAAAGCAACTCCAGAAAAAGCCCCAAAGAGAGACACAAACTGGACTCCATATCACAAGGCTTTCTTTGAAGATTACATAAAGGATCTTAAAAGAGAGTTAGAAGAAACATGGGGAAACGAAATGAGATCACTGCAAAATAAAATAGAAAAAATGGAAAAAGAATGCAATGAACAAAAAAATGTAATTGGTCAATTGCAAAAGGAACTAAAAAACAGTAACTGGAGAAAATAAGACATTAAAAATTAGAATCGAAGAATTGGAAATGAATGACTCATCAAGACTTCAAGAATCAGTCAAACAAAAACAAAAAAAAATGAAAAGACAGAGAAAAACATGAAATATCTCCTAGAAAAAACAACTGACCTGGAAAATAGATCTAGGAGAGACAATCTAAGGATTATAGGGCTTCCTGAAAGCCATAATGAAAAAAGAACCTAGACACTATCTTCCAGGAAATCATAAAAGAAAACTGCCCTGATATTTTAGACCCAGAAGGCAAAATACTTATTGAAACAATCCACTGATCACCTCCTGAAAGAAACCCAAAAATTAAGTCCCCCAGAAATATCGTGGCTAAATTCCTAAACTATCATACCAAGGAAAAGATATTATGAGAAGCCAGAAAGAAACAATTTAAATATCGAGGAGCCACAATTAAGATCACACAGGACTTAGCAGCTTCTACTTTGAAGGATCGAAGGGCCTGGAATCAGATATTCTGAAGGGCAAAGGAACTTGGATTACAACCAAGAATAAATTACCCAGCTAGAATGAGCATTATCTTCCAGGGAAGAAGATGGTCATTCAATGATATAGGAGAATTTCACCTATTTCTACTGAAAAGACCAGAACTGAACAAAAAATTTCATCTACAAACACAGAACACAAGAGAAACATAAAAAGGTAACAAGAAAAAAAAACTCTTGAGAACTATATTTATGTTATAGATACTTATAGAATGAGGGTTGATTTTATGAATCTATTATTACATTATGATTATGATATGATTACTGTGATTTTATGATTATTAGGATATGATTATTGTGATTTTATGATTATTATGATATGATAAACTGAAAAAGAAATTAGAGGTATAAAAGGGATAACACTGGAAGAAGAGAAAAAGAAGGTAAAATAAGGGAAATTACATCACATGTAGAGGCAAAGAAAATCTATAATGATT
>JAJPUD010009343.1:37919-76238 GCA_023553655.1 Myrmecobius fasciatus | reverse complement strand
AAAGATAATGATGAATGTTGGAGGGGATGTGGGAAAACTGGGACACTGATACATTGTTGGTGGAACTGTGAACGGATCCAACCATTCTGGAGAGTAATTTGGAACTATGCTCAAAAAGTTATCAAACTGTGCATACCCTTTGACCCAGCAGTGTTCCTACTAGGCCTATATCCCAAAGAGATTTTAAAGATGGGAAAGGGACCCACATGTGCAAAAATGTTTGTGGCAGCCCATCAATTGGAGAATGGCTGAATAAATTATGGTATACGAATGTTATGGAATATTATTTTTCTGTAAGAAACGACCAACAAGAGGATTTTAGAGAGGCCTGGAGAGACTTGCATGAACTGATGCTGAGTGAAATCAGCAGAAGCAGGAGAACATTATACACAGCAACAAGACTGTACGATGATCAATTTTGATGGACATGGTTCTCTTCAACAATGATGTGATTCAAACCAGTTCCTATTGTTCAGCGATGAACATAGTCATATACATCCAGAGAGAGTCCTGTGGGAACTGAGTGTGAACCACAACACAGTATTTTAATGCTTTCTATGAATATTTCCATGTATTTTGTTTTCCTTCTTTGGTTATTTTTTTTTCTTGTCTTTCTAGATCTGATGTTTCTTGTGCAGTAAGATAACTGTATAGATATGTATACATGTATTGTATTTGTCATATAATTTATCCTATTCAGCATGTATTAGATTACCTGTCATCTAGGGGTGGGGGTGGGGGGAAGGAGGGGAAAAGCTTGGGAAAAAAAGTTTTTGCAAAGGTCAATGTAGAAAAATCACTCATATGTTTTGTAAATAAAAAAAGCTTTATTCGGAAAAAAAAAGACCTTAGGTAAAAAGACCAAAAGTATTCCACTGCATCCAGTGTTTCCAGTTGTCTTAATCTCTACCTGGCTACTGGATCCAGATTGTTCTGGAGGGGAAAGTGAGGCAGATGACCTTACACAGTCTTTTCTCACTTAAATCCTCCCAGCTGAGAAGAAGGGATTACATAGTGGGGAAAAGGCAGGGTTTCTATGCATTAAAAAAACAAACAAACAAATAAAAAAAAAAAAACCACAAGTGGTCTGGATTAAAATACAATCATGAGCAGCAAGCTCATGCATGGATAATGCAGGTACCCTGGGTCCTATAGGAAAAATTTCCAAGTGTGTTTTCTCAACTCATTCAACAAGGTACAGAACCAGTATTAGTGTATGGGCAAAGAAGAGAGTTGTGCTTGGTGTAGTTCACTTGTCAGTTATATGAAACAGGGATTGAAATATATTGACTTTTGACTTACAGGTTCCTGGAAAATAGGGGAGTTTCAATCAATCTAAAATCATAAATATTTTTGTGACTATGTAATGCTGGCCAAAGCAATACACTTTGCCATAGGCTGAGATTATCCAGAGCAAATGAATTGCTTTAATGCCCTGCAGGGAGCACAATCTGCTTCCTAGAACTTCACTCTGGAAAGCAGTGAGTATAAATATTTTGTCAATCTATAAAATCTCATATGTCTTTTTTTGTTTTGGATTTAAAAAACATAATAAACATAGATTTTGCTATTATTTTCTCAATTTAAAATTAATATTGATAAAGATGATTTGTCCTAATGTAGGCAGAATATAGAGTGAAAAGTGGCAGCCAGGTGGCACAATAAGGAATTAGATTTGGAGTCAAAAAGATGAGTTTGAATCCAACCTCTGATTATTAATATCCATATGACTTTGGGAAGACAAATTATTCTGTGCCTCAGTTTCCTTATATATAATAATGCCACATATGTCACCAGTTTGTCTAATATTTACAAAATATTTTATTTATTATTCATACTGAACTTTGAGAATAGAATTTGAGTTTTAGGCTTAGATATACTACTTACTACATTCTTTCTATTACTTGGTTTCTTTAAGTATGAAATGGAGGAGTTGATTATCTGCAATCCTTTAGAGGAAGGATAATAGAGTGGACAGAGAGCTGGCCTAACAAACAAGAAGGCTAGGGTTTAAATCCTAATTCTAGTACTTATTCTTGTTGTCTAATATTGTGTAAGACATTTAAGCTCTCAATCCCCAGGTAACCCTCTAAAATAAACTTACAGAGCAGGTGCCAGAACACATCACTCAGTTTCCTCACTGGGAGTTTAATTATCCAATAAAACCACAGATTTTCACAGGAAAAAAGTATCCTTCCTAAACCTAATAATCTGTTTCCGTTAATCTACCATATCCCTACTTCATACCATCCATAGGCCAAAGAAAGAAATATTTTCTCTTTCCACTGAACACTTTTGTTCTCTCTTTGTTGTGACATTGATTGTATCCTGTCTTGTAGTTATTTGTGTTATAATTATTCATCTTCCCTTCCACAAGATTATAAATTCCTTGGTAGCAGGACATTTTTGTTAATCATTATTTCTAGTGTCCACTGGGGAAACAAGGCATATTTACTGAATGATGGAGTGAATTTAATAATTTGTTACTCTTAAATAAATAAAACCACTCAAAAAATAAATCCTTCCTACTAAATATCAATGTTTAGTACTCTAAATATGAGATCCAATCAATGCAGATAATACTGGAGTAACTGAATTATATTAATGATAAAACTTTATAAAACAAACC
The DNA here is from genome assembly GCA_023553655.1 of Myrmecobius fasciatus. Lineage (NCBI taxonomy): Eukaryota > Metazoa > Chordata > Mammalia > Dasyuromorphia > Myrmecobiidae > Myrmecobius > Myrmecobius fasciatus. The sequence continues at coordinate 73,609 of JAJPUD010009343.1, read as the reverse complement.
AAAAAAAAAATAAACAAAGAAGTAGAGAGTTATAGCTGATGGAATGTTATCTCAGGGATTTCTTACCTGGTTGTTACCCTGTAACTTGGGATCCTTAGCATTTTCTGCTTCCTTTTCTATACCTCTGCCTCTGTCACAGAAGTACATTGAGATAGGGTTCATTTTCTACTTTTAAAACATAAATGGACAAATAATAGATAGATAGAAATATACAAAATTAATCTCTATTTTAGGCATACTGAAATGATGACAGTTAAATTAATGTTTTAGATAGGCTAAGAAAGAAACTAGGATGATCAAAAAAGTGGGTTGGTTGAAGGTGAACTAAAATTTAGCTTAAAGAAAAGGAAAAAAGGGTGCAGAATCAAGATGGTGAACTGCAGGCATCATTCCCTCTGAGCTACTCAGATTTTCCCTCAGACCCAGAACAAATTAAGCCTCTGAACTGGTTCGGGAGTGAGGGCTCCATCAAACACTTGATGTACAATGCACTTCTATCAAAAATTTACTCTGGAAGAATTCCGGAGCAGGTCAGTTTCAGATGGGCAGGGGATCGAGCCGCTTGCCACGCTCAAGCGCCAACATGCAGCAGGAGCAGAAGACCAGGACTGGGATGGAGCAGCAGATTTAGGCACCCAGGAAGTCCCTGGGAGATGCTTGGGCCACTTTGCTCTGCTTGCGGCAGGTGCTTTGGCATATGTGCCTTTGGTAAAGGGTGGATTGAGAGCAGCTGAAAGCAAGGTCCTAGTAGGGATCTAGCCTGACCAGCCATGCACTGGAAGTCAACTACTCGATCTGCCACAGGGCAAATTGAAATGGTTGAAGGTCCCCTGCTTGAATCAGACTCGAAGCTCTAAAATATGAGTAAGAAACAGAAGAGAGCTCTCACCATAGACAGAATTTATGGAGAGAAAGAAAGGCAGACCCCAGATTCTGAGGTTCCTAAAGGGAAAGCAACCCCAGAGGAAGCCACAAAGGCGGACATGAGCTGGTCCCCATTTCACAAAGCTTTCCTGGAAGATTGCATAAAGAATCTCAAAAGAGAGCTACAAGAAAAATGCGGAAATGAATTGAGATCAGTGCAAGAAGGATATAATGCCCTGCAACAAAGATGTGAAAAACTAGAAAACAAGATTGGTGAAATGGAAAAAATCACCAATTCACTTGAAAATAAAAATGGTGAACTGGAAAAAGATAACAATTAACTGAAAAACAAAATTGACAGAATGGAAAAAGAATGCAATGAAGCAAAAACTTCAATTGGCCAGTTACAAAAGGAGCTAAAAAAGGTATCTGAAGGAAATAATACTTTAAAAATTAAAATTGAACAAATAGAAGTGAATGAGTCAATAAGACTTCAAGAATCAGTCAAACAAAAACAAAAAAAAATAACAAATAGAAGAAAATATGAAATATCTCCTAGGAAAAAAACAACTGACTTGGAAAACAGATCTAGAAGAGACAAACTAAGAATTATTTGACTCCCTGAAAGCTGCTATGAAAAAAGAACGTAGATGCTATCTTCCAGGAAATCATGAAAGAAAATTGCCCTTATGTTTTAGAACCAGATGGCAAAATTGGCATTAAAAAATTCACCAATCATCTCCTGAAAGAGACCCCAAAATTAAAACACTAAGGAATATCATGGCCAAATTTCAGGACTATCGCACCAAGGAAAAGATATTGCAATCAGCTAGAAAGAAACAATTCAAATGCCAAGGAACTGTAATTAGAATCACACAAGATCTGTCAGCTTCCACATTAAAGGATTGAAGGGCCTGGAATCAGATATCCCAAAAGGCAAAAACTTGGATTACAGCCAAGAATAAGTTATCCAGCTACAATGAGCATTATCTTCCAGGGAAGAAGATGGTCATTCAATGATAGAGGAGAATTTCACCTATTTCTAATGAAAAGACCAGATCTGAACAAAAAATGTGACCTCCAAACACAGAACTCAAGAGAAGCATTAAAAGGTAAAAAGGAAAGAACTCCTGAGAACTATATTTATACTATGGTCATCCTTAAAGAATGGGGGTATCATTTGATTTTACTTTGATAACAATGGAAAAGACATTAGAGGTGGAAGGGATATCATACAGAAAAAAAGGGGGAAAGGAGGTAAAATAAAGTAAAAAAAATGAGTTAAAATAAGGCAAAATCTCATGTAGAGACATAGAAAATCTAATATAATTGAGGGAAAGAAGAGTGGGCGATGAGCATTGTGTGAATCTTATTCTCATTAGACTGGGCTCTAAAAGAGTATATCAGACACATTTGGCTTCAAAGAAAAACTTGGCCCTCCTTATAAGGAAGTAGGAGGGAAAGGAAGAAAAGAAAGGGATACACGAATAGAAGGATTAGGGGAAAGGGGTAAAAAAGAGGGAGGGGGTTCTAAAGGGGGGAGGACTGTAGAGGGAGGTGGTCATCAAAAACAAAATACTGGGAAAGAGGGAAGAGAAAAAGGGGAAAGGGAAGAGAAAACATAACTTTGGGTAAATAACATGGCAGGAAATAAGATATACCTATTTTAACTGTGAATGTGAATGGGATGAACACTCCCATAAAATGGAAGGGGATAGCAGACTGGATTAAAAGCCAGAATCCTACAATATGTTGGTTACAAGAAACACATCTAAAACATACAGATACATACAGACTGAAGGTAAAGGGCTGGAGCAGAATCTTTTATGCTTCAGATGAACAAAAACAAAGCAGGGCTAGCAATCCTCATCTTAGATCAAGTAAAAGCAAAAATAGATCCAATTAAAAGAGATAAGGAAGGAAACTATATTTTACTAAAGGGTACCATAGAAAATGAAGTGGTATCAATACTAAATATATATGCACCAAGTGGTATAGCATCCAAATTCCTAGAGGAGAAACTAACAGAGATGCAAGGACAAATAGACAGCCAAACTATACTAGTGGGGGATCTCAACCTTGCTCTCTCAGAATTAGATAAATGAAACCACAAAATAAATAAGAAAGAAGTTAGGGAGGTAAACAAAATGTTAGAAAAGTTAGGTATATTAGATCTCTGGAGGAAATTGAATGGCGGTAGAAGAGAGTATACTTTTTGCTCAGGCGTTCATGGAACTTAAAAACCTCAAAATCAAATGCAGAAAAGCAAAAATAGTCAATGCATCCTTTTCAGACCAGGATGTCAAAAAACTCACATGTAATATAAGGCCAGGAGAAAATAGACCAAAAGTTAATTGGTAATTAAATAGCCTAATCCTGAAGAATGAATGGATGAAAGAGCAAATTATAGACATTATCGATAATTTCATCCAGGAGAATGACAATAAGGAGACAACATACCAAAATTTGTGGGATATAGCCAAAGTGGTTATAAGGGGCAATTTTATATCTCTAGATGCTTACTCGCATAAAATAGAGAAAGAGAAGTTCAATGAATTGGGCTTACAATTAAAAAAGCTAAAAAAAAATAAATTAAAAACCCTCAATTAAATACCAAATTGAAAATTCTGAAAATAAAAGGGGACATTAATAAAATTGAAAATAAGAAAACTATTGAATTAATAAATAGAACTGATTTGGATTTATGAAAAAACCAACAAAATAGATAAGCCTTTAGTTATTTTGATTAGAAAAAAGAAAAAGGAAAATCAAATTGTTACTCTCAAAAATGATAAGGGAGCAATTTCCTCCAATGAAGAGGAAATTAGCATAATAATTAGGAGTTACTTTGCCCAACTTTATGCCAATAAATTTGATAATCTAAATGAAATGGGGGAATATCTACAAAAACATAGATTGCCCAGGTTAACAGAAGAGGAAATAAATTATTTAAATAGCCCAATTTTGGAAAAAGAAATAGAACAAACTGTTAATCAACTCCCTAAGCAAAAATCTCCAGGGCCAGATGGATTTACATGTGAATTCTACCAAATATTCAAAGAACAATTAATTCCAATACTATATAAATTATTTTAAAGAATAAGAAAAGAAGGTGTACTACCAAATTCCTTCTATGATACAGATATGGTGCTGATAGCTAAACCAGGTAGGGTGAAAGCAGAGAAGTAAAACTATATAACAATTTTCCTAATAAATATTGATGCAAAAATTTTAAATAATATATTAGCAATGAGGTTACAGAAAGTCATCCCCAGGATAACACACTATCACCAAGTAGGATTTATACCAGGAATGCAGGGCTGGTTCAATATTAGGAAAACTATAAGCATAATCAATTATATTAATAACCAAATTAACAAAAAACTTATGATTTCTCAATAGATGCAGAAAAAGCTTTTGATAAAATCCAACACCATTCCTATTAAAAACATTAGAAAGTATAGGAATAAATGGGCTTTTCCTTAAAATGATTAGTAGCATCTATTTTAAACCATCAGCAAGCATCATATGTAATGGAGTCAACTAGAACCATTCCCAATAAGATCAGGAATGAAACAAAGCTGCCCACTGTCAACATTTTTATTTAATATTGGGTTAGAAATGTTAGCTTTGGCAATGAGAGAAGAAAAAGAGGTTAAAGGAATCAGAATAGGTAATGAAGAAACCAAATTATCACTCTTTGCAGATGACACAATAGTATACTTAGAGAACCCTAGAAACTCGACTAAAAATTAGTAGGAACAATTCAGAACTTTAACAAGGTTGCAAGATACAAAATAAATCCACATGAATCAGCAGCATTTTTATATATTACCAACAAAGTTCAGCAGCAAGAGATATAAAAAGAAATTCCATTCAAAATACCTGTAGATAGTATAAAATATTTGGGAATCTATCTGCCAGGGAAAAGCCAGGAACTATATGAACTAAACTACAAAACACACTCCACACAAATAAAATCAGACCTAGTCAATTGGAAAAACATCAAATCCTCATGGGTAGGCTGAGCGAATATAATAAAAATGACAATACTACCTAAACTAATTAACTTATTTAGTGCCATATCAATAAACTCCCAAGAAATTATTTTACAATTATAGAAAAAACAGTAGCAAAGTTCATTTGGAAGAATGAAAGGTCAAGAATTTCACAGGAATTAATGAAAAAGAAAAGGCTGATGAAGATGGCCTTGCTATACCAGATTTAAAACTATATTATAAAGCATCAGTTATCAAAACCATTTGGTACTGGCTAAGAAATAGAGTAGTGAATCAGTGGCATAGGATACAATCACAGGAAAAACTAGGCAATAACTATAGCAATTTATGTTTAATAAACCCAAGGACCCCAGCTTATGGGATAACTACTCATTGTTTGACAATAACTGCTGGGAAAATTGGAAATTAGTTTGGAAGAAATTGGGGCTTGACCCACAACTAACACCACATACCAAGATAAGATCTAAATGGGTTCATGATCTGGATACAAAGAGTGATATTATAAGTAAATTAGAGGAACATAGTATAGTTTAACTCTCAGACCTGTGGAGATGGAATAAATTTATGTCCAAAGAAAAACTCGAACTCTTAATTGAACACCAGATAGATAACTTTGACCATATTAAGTTAAAAAGGTTTTGTACAAACAAAACCAATGTAGTCAAGATTAGGAGGGATGCAATAAATTGGGAAATCATCTTTATATTTAAGGGTTCTGATAAAGGTTTCATTTCTAAAATATATAGAGAATTATTTCATATTTATAAGAATTCAAGCCATTCTCCAGTCGATAAATGGTCAAAGGATATGAACAGACAATTTTCAGATGATGAAATTAAAACTATTTCTAGTCATATGAAAACATGCTCCAAATCACCATTGATCAGAGAAATGCAAATTAAGACAACTCTGAGATTGTGGTACCACTACACACCTGTCAGATTGGCTAAAATAACAGGAAAATTTAATGATGAATGTCGGAGGGGATATGTCAATGCTGGGACACTGATGCATTGTTGGTGGAACTGTGAACGGATCCAGCCATTCTGGAGAGCAATTTGGAACTATGCTCAAAAACTTATCAAACTGTGCATACCCTTTGACTCAGCAGTGTTTCTATTGGACTTATATCCCAAAGAAATCATAAATGAAGGAAAGGACTCCACATGTGCAAGAATGTTTGTCGCAGCCCTTTTTGTAGTGGCTAGAAACTGGAAACTAAATGGATGCCCATCAATTGGAGAATGGCTGAACAAATTATGGTATATGAATGTTATGGAATATTATTGTTCTGTGAGAAACAACAAGGAGGATGATTTCAGAGAGACCTGGAGAGACTTGCATGAACTGATGCTGAGCAAAATGAGCAGAACCAGGAGATCAATGTACATGGCAACAACAATACTATATGATGATCAATTCTGATGGACATGGCTCTCTTCAACAATGAAATGTTTTAAACCAGTTCCAATTGTTCAGTGAAGAAAGCCATATACATCCAGAGAGAGGGATGTGAAATGTGGACCACAACATATCATTTTCATGCTCTCTATTGATGTTTGCTTGCATTGTGTTTCCTTTTTCTGATTTTTCTTTCTTGTAGATATGATTTTTCTTGCACAAAAATGATAAGCATGGAAATATGTATACATATATTTGATTTGTCAAGTATTTTATCATAATAACATGTAGTGGATACCCTGCCATCTAAGGGAGAGGTGGGGAGTAGGGGGGGAAATTTGTAACAGAAAGCTTTGTAAGGGTTAATGTTGAAGAATTATCCATGCATATGTTTTGCAAATTAAAAGTTTTAACAAAAAAGGGAAGAAAATATAAGGGGAACATAAGAGTTTTCTTCTTCTTAAGCTAAACTTTAGTTCACCTTCAACCAACCCACTTTTTTAATCATCCTACTTTCTTTCTCCTACACATGCTTTTGCATATAAAAGTTGTTTTGTTTTGTTTTTTTGCCTAAAAATTTCACTCAAAAGTAGACCAATATGCTAGATTTGGTCTGATCAAGGCAGAGACCAGGTAAATGTTTAAGTCCCCAGAATAAGCATTATGCATCTCAATTCAGCCCCAATTTGGATTACTATTTTTTTTGGTTTTTTGGATAAAAATTTATACTCATTTTGAACTTGCAGCTTACTAATCCCCTCAGATCTATTTGGATTTATATTTTTTCTGTTCCATAAAATCCAGAGGTCTTGGTCTTGGTTCCAATTTTATTGTAAGGTGAATTCATTAGGAGAAAGAGAGAATAGTAGAGGTGGAGCTTTGTGGGCTTTAGAAAACAGGAGAACGTTTGAAATAGCTATGGTAGGAAATAAGATAAGAAGTTGATTAGATTTAATAAAAGAAATTACATGAAGCTGTGAGATTCCAGTTAATATTAGATAGTTTGAATTTATCATTAATCCAGTCAGAACAAGGCCTGAGATATAATACAATTAATTCTTATTAATTCACTATTAAGAATGAGGACAGTAGATAAAACAAAAATGGGAAGGAGAAAGCCCAGAATTGTAAAAAGGTCAAGTGTTCCACTGATATCAAGATAGAAGAAATTTTATTATTAGAAAGAGTAATAATAGGTTATCTATTTTGGGGATGGAGAAATGAAATTAGTAAAATAATGAGGGACTGTTAATAGATCTTAGAGACTAGCATAGGCAGAATTTGAAGAGAAAGTGATTGAGGGAACAAAAGTCTCAAAAGGAGTCAATAAAAGTTATAAAGTGAATTAAAGTTATGCATACATGCAAATTTATTCATTTATATGTACAGATCAACATTTGGACTATAGATGTCTCTAAATTTGTACATCTCACATTTATTTTGAACTACCGCAGTTCTGCTTTGCTCATGGAATACAGCACCTTCTTTGATGGTGGCCTTCCATACTGAGTAGTGCTAGTGTCTCGTATATCTCTTAATCTATTCCATAGTTTTTATAGATTCCTTGAGATTGTCTTTATATAGCTTCTTCCAACCTCATGTGAGTATTTGCCTTTTGTGAGTTCTCCATAAAGTAGTTTTTCAGGCAAACATTACTTTGGCGTTCAAACAATGTGGTTAGCACATTGAAATAGAAGTTCTCTGCAGAAGTGTTTGAATATTTTTCAGCTGATCTTGAGAATTTCCAGTATTGTCTCTTGCCTGGTGATCTTCAAAATCTTCGTAAAACAATTCAAAAAGAAATGATTCAATTTCCTGGCATGCTGTCCAGGTTTCAAGTTTCAGTTAAGTTAACACAAAGGCTTTGTAGATTTTCAGTTTGATAGGCAGTAATTAATACCTTTTCCCTCCCATAATTTCCTTTGGAGTTTCCAAACTGAGCCAGCTCTGACAATGCATGTGTCAACCTCATTATTTATGTGTGCATTCCTTGAAAGCATGCTACCAAGATAAATTAACTTATCCACATTATTAAAAATTTCTCCATTTGCTATAACTTGTGGTTCAATGTATTGATGTGTAAAATTGGTTGATAGAGAACCTTTATTTTCCTGATGTTCATGTTAAGGTCAAAATTACAAGACACAGCAAAGAATCAATCCATATTTGTTGAATATCAGAACAATCATCTGTGAACAAGAAGGCACACAATAACACTCTCTTTGCTTTATTTTGGCTTATGGCTTTTTTTAAGAAAAATAATTTACCATCAGCACAGCAGCTGACCATGATGTCATTGTCATCCTCTTTGAAAGTGTCTGACACTACTAATGAAAACATCATGCTAAAAAAAAAACATAAGAGGAAACATAGAATCTTGTTTTACTCCACTGGTGCCTGAAAATATGATACTTTCTCTATTATCTGGAACCTGGTCAATAATTTCATTATGAAAATGATAAAATATGCTGATATACTTCTCTGGGTAAACAAATTTTGAAATAATTTTCCACAAGTCATGACTGACAGTGTCAAAGGTCTTCATTAGATCTATCAAAATTATGTACAGACCTCTGATCTAGGCATTTCTCTTTGATTTGTCAAGCAAGAAATATTGCATTGATTATTTTTCAATGGTTTTTAAAACTACACTGACTCTCACATAGATGACCATCTTCAAAGTGAAGGAATAGCCTTTTAATAAAGATTCTGGCAAGAATCTTGCCAACAAGGTCTAAGTGAAAGACCCCCTCTGGGGTTGTCACAAGACAATCTATCTCCTTTACTTTTTATAGTGGTAGACAGTGAAGGCATTTTTGAACTCCTAGAGGATAGCTCCTATTGCCATAGAACCCAGAAAATTTCAGTTAACTCTTCTATAACCAATGGACTCCTTACTTATAAATCTTAGCTGGAATATCATCAGCACTAGATGCTTCTTTTTAGGCTCTTCTTTTTCAATTGGAAATTTGTTTAGAGAGAGATTGACTTCAAATTAAATTAATTGGTTAATGGCTTTGACATTAGTTGATAGTGGTCTGTTGGGAATTCTTTGGCAATATTTAGCTTTTCTCTTCAGGATCATGTCTTTAACACTAATCAATGTGGCCCTGAGTAGTTGAGATGAAGCAATGGTCTTTGATACATGAATAACCTTCAAGGATCCAGTGCCCACAGGACCTATTTCAACCTTTCTCATGTCTATTGGAGCAAATTGTTCTCAGCTGTTCATTCCATGATGGGGAGAAGAGGAGAATGTTTTTACATGATCAGTATAGACCCCACCCCATTCTAAGCCACTGAAGGTTTGAGACTCCTCAGTTATTTTCAATCTTATTTAGACCACCTATCTAAATACTTTGATGCTTTGTGTGTGGCCATTGTGTGTTGCTTTGATGTGACTACAGTTTCTTGGAGCCATAGGTGAGAATTAGGTGATTCAGGTGGGTAGCAAAGGTGAATCAGGATTCTGAAAATGTTTCAGCAGCTCTCACACCAGTTTTCCCTGATCACTCTAGACCACTGATCTTAACTAGCTTTATATAAAAGGAGTCTTAGCTCTGATTGCCTCACATGGAGGCACTCTAAGAGTCCTTGCTGGGGTATACTCTGGTCATCTAAGTACAAGGCATTCCTTATTTTTTTTTGCCATGTGTGTGTTTAGTCTCTTCTGACTTCATGAGGCCATATCTTTAACTTGGGAAGATTGAGGTAGCTTCTATCTTCCTGGTTCAAGAGTGAAGATTATAATTGACCAACATTGATTTTCAATATCTCTTCTACACTGGCTCAGAAAACTGAGCCTGAGGATATTTGTTCTGTCCATCTTTCAGTGTCAGGTGTTTGCAGTGATTCCTACTACATACAGAAGGTCAAAATATGGAAACCTTGAAGACAAGATTTCAAGTGAGAGGCAGCAGAAAGCCAGCCTGGAAAACCAAGTTTCCTAAAACTAAAGCCCAGGTTTTGGGCTTTGGGACTTGAAACTAGGACTATACAGTAAAGATGTCAAATATTCAGTCCACTGGTCACTTGCTATCACAACACTCCTAAACTATTAAATCCCAAATTTCGTCCTGAGACAAAAATATAATTAAATAAATAAAACAAAAAATTTAAAATATGGACAAATACACTATAAGCATATAAATAAGTAATGAGCAAATTAATTAATGAATGAAGATGCAATAAAATATATAATATTGCTTTTCTTATGCTTATATTATAAGTGGCTTGAAATGATCCTTATGTACAGTGTTTCTTTTTGAGCTTGACACTATTTTTCTGTGGAAAGCATGTTAAACTCCTTGCATACTTATTATATGCCTTTGAGGAAAATATTTCTTTTTAAAAGTTAATTTGAAAATAAATGGTTAAAAAGACAGAGGGATGAAGGAAAATCTTGTCATTGAAGAAACACTGCTTGTGTGGACTGACACCATTTACAGAGAAGTGGGATACTCTCTAATCTCTTTAAAGATATCAGAAAACCTTGGGATAAAGATGAAATATAACCTGCATTGCTTTTATGAAATGGGAATCAAGATATTCTATTTTATGTGTGGCTTTTTCTGGTTTAAAATGGTATCTTTCACATTTGTGGAAAAGCCTGGAAAGGTCCTTACTTGAGATTTCTGATTCCCAGGTAAATCTGACTTTATCTTAACAGAAAACCATTGACTGTGAGACCTGAGAAGAATTTTGGCATTTGTAGTGTTCAAATTTTGCAAAATTTACATTTATTGATTGATTATTAAGTATTGAAATTTGTTCTATCATTGAATTCTGTACAAACATTCAATTCTAATGACTTAATTTTGTAAACTTTTCATTTGTTACCTGCTTAAGTTTCTTAACAGATACTTTTTATATTTTTGAATTGTGTATAATTATTGGTTTATACTTGGTTATCACTTGATAGTGATTTATTCATACTGATACTATAATCTATTAATGAATGCTGTGTGAGTACTGATATTAAATTTAATGTGATAATTACTAGATTATTATTTATTGCCTTTTGGTATTGTTCTTTTGTATCTATAGTGTTCTTTTAGCACTTAAATGGATTAAGACTGATCACTTTTTGTTGAAAGAAATTGCCCTACATCTTTGTAATATGAGAATGTTACTGCAGAAAATCTGTAAGTAGCTGATATTCTTTGCTAACTTTCTAACTGACCAATCCCATTAGTCTTCTTGTCCTGATGGGTGAATTTGCATTTCCATTTGATTTACCTTGTCAATTGCAAGGGGAGTTTCTGATGCTCTCTGTAATAAAGGACCAGGAGGGAATTGTTTGGACCCCTATAGGAATTGAAGATGCTAGAGAAAAAGCTACTGAATTTTATTGTGCCTTTTATAGAAAGGAACAATGCTTTTTTTTTTTGTTAGATGATATTACGCACTGGGGACATCTTTGTGAAGTGTTTCCACTCAGAACAATTTTGTCATTTATGACTGGAGTGACTCTACATTAACTGCAGGTCTAAATACCTGCGAGGAGAGCTCCATGTATTATGAAAAGCTCAGTGTGGTGGTTTCAGATGATGTAAGAACTCAAAGGGGATTTTGAAAAGCAAGTAAGAGAAATAGAGACTGGGAAGAATAATTGGGAAGAGAAATATTGCAAAGGAAGTACGTAAGTCCATGAGGAGAAGGATGTCATAAGCAAAATTGGACAAGTGGAAAAGGAGATACAGAAACACACTGAAGAAAATATTTAATTAAAAATGAAAATTGCACAATTAGAAGCTAATGATTTTGTCAGACACGAAGAAAAAACAAAATAATTCCAAAAGAATAAAAAAGTAGAGAAAATAAAATATGTCATCAGGGGAAAAAAGCAACTGAACTGAAAAATAGATCCAAGAGAGGTAACTTAAAAATTATTGGACGATCTATAAGCCACAATAAAAAATAATTAAGCAATCATTTTTTTCAAAAAATTGTCAAGGAAACTGTCTGGTATTCCAAAACCAGAATGTAAACTAGAAAGTGAAAGAATCTACTGATAATCTCCTGAAAGAGATTCCCAAATGAAAACTTTCAGGAATATTATAACCAAATTCCAGAACTCCAAGGTCAAGTAGAAAATATTGCAAGCATTGAGAAAGAAACAATTCCAGTATTTTGGAGTCACAGTCCAGATGACATAGGATTTAGCAGTTTCTACATTAAAGAATTGAAGAGCTTGGAATGCGATATTCTAGAGAGCAAATGAACTCTGGATTACAACCCTGAATTGCCTCCCCAGCAAAACTGATTATAATCTTCCAAAGGAAGAAATAGAAATTCAGAGAAATAGAGGACTTGCAACCATCCTTGATGAAAAGACCAGAGTTGAATAAAAAATCTGACTTTCAAATACAAATCTCAAGTGAATTATAAAAAGGTATTTAGGAAAGGGAAATCACAAGGTTGATCTGTTTATATTTCTATGTCAAACAATAATATTTGTAACTCATAAGAAGTCACCTATTATTAAAGTAGTTATAAGGAGTATATATAAATGGAGAGCACATGTGTAATTTGAATATAAAGAGATAATATTAAAAAAACAAGGGGTCAGAGAAGAATGTACTAAGAAAAGGGAAAAGGGAATGGCAGAATAACATAAATTATCTTCCATAAAAGACAGAAGGAAAAGAGAAGAAGAGGGAGAAGTGAAGAACATGAGTTAAACTTACTGTCATCAGATTTGCAATCCAAAACAATATTGGTATGGCTGAGACATAATATAGATTTCTCTTTTAGTTGAATCTTTATGTTTGACTTCCAGTACAATGATTTCTAACCCTATTTTTTTCTAATAAATTCTGCTACTGAACCTTGAAATAGCGTTTGTGTATCTCTTATTTCCTATTCCTACTAAATTTTCTGCTTTCATTCTACCCCTTAACTTGCCTTGCTATTACTAATAGTCCTCCTACCCATGGATCATTCCCTTATATTCTGCCTTCCCTCTTTCCCTCCTTCTTTATCCCACTCCCATTAATTTTAACAACCTTCTATAACCCACTCTATCCTAAGTCACGGATCCCGCCCTTCACCACTTTCCCATTGATCTATATACCTACACACATTGCTTTATAACATAAATCTATACACCCTGCTATATCCCAACTTATCCTATTCCCTTCGTGACTTGTTTCTTTATAGAATTTGGAGAGTACTGTGTTTTATGGCATACATACATATCTATATACATGTTTGTGTATTTTACATATTTAACACATTCCTCATATGAATAGGGTTTCAGTACTATCAGCCCCACTCTCACTGTCAGTGCCCCTATATGAATTCTTCTTCTGCCCCTAATTTGTAGAGCATAATTACATTTCTCCCCCTTTTCCTAGATAGTTTTGTTTTTTAGAGTCAGTTCATACTTAGTTCTATCCCAATACTTTTTTGAACTACCCAATTAGAAGTGTCAATCTTAAACATATGGTTTACATTTCTATATTTAAAAAAAAACATAAACAAGTTGTCCTTGTTGTGTCCCTTGAAGTTAGCTGCTATATGTTAAATTTTCTATTGACTTCAAGTTTGATTGATACAAAGTCTTGAAAATGTGTGTTTGATGAATGTCTTTGTTTTTGCTTTTTTCTCAATTGATCTCATTTAATTTTAAAATTCTAAGTTCTTCTATAAATTCTCTCTGGCTGGGAAAAATATTTAACATTACTCTTTGGGGTCAGAGAATTTCTTTCTACTTCAGTGACCTCTCTGAAGATGAATAGCAGTCCTTACTGTTTCCATAGATCAGTTCCATAATTATATTCTATCTCCTTTGCTCATTTTTATTTTGTTTTGTTTTGTTTTCTGAGTCTGGGAAGACTGAGGTTACCTCTCCTGAAACAATAATTTATTTAAATTATCCTAGGAAGACTCCTGTTCTGCCCCAATTCTTATTTGTTCATCCCAAGGTGCAATTTTGTTTTATTTGTGGTGGGAATTTGTAGAGCTTAGAATTTTCTGACCTACTCTATTATCTAACATAACCCTCCCCTATTAGCAACATTCTTTAAGACTCTCTGTGAGTATAGCACTGTCCCATACACTGAAGTTAGTTAAGTGTTTACAAATTATACTTGTTTTTAAAGAGCTTAAGGTGGTCCTAGATTGTGTGGTTTGGGGATGGGCTTGTGGAAACAATAGGGCATTGGAAATTTGTTAGCACCTGGATTGTAGGTTCAATTCTTTTCCTGAAATAGGTATTTGAATTTAGGAAAGTCTCCAAGCCAGAAACAACAAACTCATAGCAGTATTGAGTAAAGCCAATCAGATAAAAATATAATTGGCAAATAAAAATAAATAAATAAATAATAAAATACAATAGCAGTAAGTTAAGTTGTGGTTTTCTAAGTCGATATACAGCAGATAAGTATTCCTATTTGTTAGACATAAGTCTTTTAAATTCTCCAAGCCCAGCTTTCTCTCTGTCAAATGACATCAAACAAATTTTCTGGGATACTGCTTTTTATACTAAACAATATTCTGGATCCCTCTCACTTTGGGGGTGAGGGATGGCAAAGAATAGACAAAATATATTATCTGCCCCTTTAAAAGTCTATACATCAAGGAAGTAGGATAAATATACTATTTCTAAGAAATGGTGAGCATGAAGCTTAGAAGAAAGAATACTAATAAAATTTCACATTAATCTAACACTTCAATATTGATATAATATTAGAGTTTCCAGGTTCTTTCTTCCCAATAATTGTGTGAGCTAGATGGCAGAAACAAAATGTCAGACATTTCAATATACACTTAGCAAGAATTTATTAAGCATTTTATTATATGGCAGGCATTGTGCTAAGCTCTAGGGATATAAAGAAAATTAAAAAGACCTTGTCCTCAAAAAACATACCTTCTAAAAAGGAATATGATACATAGATAATGAAGGACAAGAAAGATATATACGGGAGGAAGCTAGGAAATGTCAGGAAGCAGAGCTAAGGGAAAACATTCCAGCTACAAGGAATAGTCAAATGTACAATGACTAGAATAGGTCATGCAGGTAATAAAATGTTAGATCTTGGATTTGAAATAAAATAACCCTAATTTAATATCCTCTTTTTTGTCTAGCCTCATAAAATAAATTCTGAAGAGTGAGGAATATATAAGGTGATTTATATGGAAAAGTATGATGTAGAAATCTTTGGCAGATAAAATAAGGCAATTGCTGTAAAGTGCTTTGGCACAATAAAAATGCCATGACAATATAAAGTATTGTTTCTTACATGTTGAAAATAAAATTTTACCAATTCCACTCAGATTAAAAACAGTAACAAATCTAGAGAAAAACAACAATGACAGCTGAAATGCCCCAAGCTGACAAAATGTCACCTTCCCTGAAGGAACAGAGGCATTTTGAAGACATTTGTTGTACTTAAATCTTGAATATTTTCATGATAGTTACAAGTAATGAATATTCATGTTTAAATTCTTTTTTTTTGTAAAGAAAAGCTATGAATGTGGAATCAGGTATGATTTCTCTTATTTTATGAAACAGGGTATGATAGGTGCAAAAGAAGTACTGCCTGTTTTAAATTTGAGATCCTTTGAACCTATTAATGTAAAAGAAAAATCGGTTCCTCTTACCAGGATGGTATTATGTTTAATGATGAAATTATAATTGCTCAAACTTATTTAACATTATAGAGTGACAAAAAGGTTTATATACAGTATCATCTCCAAAAAACCCTGTGTAGCAGGAACAATATTATTGTACCCATTTTGCAGAGGAGGAAAATGAAGTTCCAAGAACTTAAATGGTATACCTAATGTTGTAGAACAGTAAGAGGCTGCTCTGAATTTCAAATCCAGGTATTTGGATCTCTAAGAAAATAAAACTGACTCTCCAAAATGCCTAAATCTAGAGAAGGGAAGTAATATTTATATGTAATTTATTATCTGAACTGTATTCAGTGCTTTACAAACATTATTTCATTTAATCTTCACTGATGTTGATTACTGCCCCACTTTTCAATTGAGGATACTGAAGCAAAAGTAGTGTCTGAGACTGGATTTGAATTGAAGATCTTTGGGAGTTAAGCCTAACAGTCTATCTATCTATCTATCTATCTTATATATCTATTCATATATCCACTGTACTACCAGCTGCCCAGACAGTTGCTTCATTTGTCAAAAAGGTTTCCTTAGAGATAATAAATTAACTTGTCTAAGATTTTCTTTCCTTTAACTTGGGAAAGTTTTCAGGGATGAGGAGGCCCGAATAGCTTTGTCATTGCTTCTAGCAGCTATCACTATGTAAAGAAATGACTGATACTAAACAAAAGTGATACATGTCTGAAGAAGATTCTGACCTGACCAAGGAGAAGAAATGACACAGATGCACATGGGCCCAGGGAGGCAGAGGCCTCTAATTCCTGTCAAGGCACCGAGAAAGTGGCTGGAATAGTTTTGCTCTAACCAAGCTCACTTCCTTCATTCATGTCACTAATAGATGTCAGCACAGTTTAGGATAGATATGTTGTGCAGAATTCCTCATTCTCCACTGTGGGCTTAACAATTAACTCTTGAAATCTCTTTTAATAAATGTGAGGGGAATAATAAGATTTGCCAATCTCATAGCAACATTGAGAGAAATTTAATGCATGTACACACACAGTACACGTATACATATGTGTCACATGTATATATGCACACATATACATATATATGTAATCAATAGTGATTTTAAATATTTATATAATTTATTCTATTCTATGATTTTAAAGGTACTGATTATTACCTTCTGGAAAGGGCTATATGTCATCTGGGAAACAGTAAAGAAGCAGATTAACAGGGAATGTATGTAGAAGCAAAAAGCAAAAATAATCAATATGAAAAATAAAACTTTCATAGGAGAAAACATTCTAGCTAAAATGAAATGAGTTTCTTAATCTAGTTGAAAGAAGCAAATGAGAAATCAGCAGGACTGATGGTTACTATTAGGAGTGCTAATAATAGCAGCAATAATTTACACAAAGCACCATAAGGGCCTAAAACATTAAATGATTATTTATTTCATCATAATTGCCATCAATAAACAATGAAGCAAAATATGTAATAATTATCTGATAGCTTAAAGAAAATGGTAGGTTTGTTACTTACATTCATCACATCTTAGGAAAGGGGAGAGAATAAAGACATTTAGAGCTGTTGGTCTTAAAGTTCCATCATAGATACTCTCCCTTAAGTCTCTTAGAACAATATGAAACAAGGATGGAGAAATATTGCCCTCACTGCTATGAGGATTAATAGAAAGGGGGTCTCATTTATGGGATTTAGGGAGTAAGGGTATGATTGAGACATTAACAGAAAACTATGAAATGAGGCAATCATTACTGTGGTGTTGGTCACTACAATAAGCCTCCTCTCTAAGGGAAGACATATGGTCTCCAATTGTTAGTTATTGTTGTTCAGTCATATATGATTTTCCATATCCCCATTAACTTTTTTTTTCAATTTTCTTTAAATAAGATGCTGGAGTAATTTGCCATTTTTCCCCCGTATGTTCCAATTTTACAAACATTTTGTCTGTGAGCCAAATAAGGACTAACAGAAAATAATTATATAAAACTTGAATTGAAAGCAGTTATTTCTGACTCCGGGTCAGTGCTATATCTAACTATTGTCAAGTACTCAGGGACAAGAGCTCTAGTCACAATATATTTGCAGTTTTATTTAATTTTCTTTTTTTAATAATAGCTTTTTATTTTTCCAAATAAATGCAAAGATAGATTTCAACATTCACCTCAATGTTGAAAAGAGCCAAGTCCATCACAGTTGATCATAACCTAATCTTGTTGCTATATACAATGTTCTCTTGGTTCTACTCACTTCACTCAGAATCAGTTAATGTTAAGTCTTTCCAGGCTTTTTAAAAAAAATATTCCTTATCATTTTTTATAAAACAATAATTTCCCATTACATTGATATATCACAACTTATTCAGCCATTCCCCAATTGATGGTGATCCACTCAATTTATAATCCCTACAAAAAGAGTAGCTACAAACATTTTTACATTCTTTTCCCTCTTTTTTGATCTCTTTGGGATACCAAATCAGTAAAGACACTCCTGGACCAAAAGGTACCTAAAATATTATATAGCTCTTTGAGCATATTTCCAAATTGCTCTCCAGAATGGATGGATCAATTTACAACTCCATTAATAGGGTCTGGGTTTTCCCATATTCCCTCCAATATTTATTATTATCTTTTTTTTTGTCTTGACCAATGTGAGAGATATAAAATGGTACTTCAAGGTTGTCTTAATTTTCATTTCTCTAATCAATAATGATTTAGAGCAATTTCTCATATGACTAGAAATGACTAATTTCTTCACTTGAAAATTATCTATTCATATCCTCTAATGGCTTATCAATAGGGGAATGACTTGCATTTTTATAAAATTGAGTCAATTTTCTATATATCCTAGAAATGAGCCTTATTAGAAACAATGGACGTAAAATTTCCCCACACCTTTCTGCTTCCCTTCTAATCTTGGCTGTATTGGTTTTGATTGTACAAAAACTTTTTAACTTAATATAATCAAAATTATACATTTTGCATTCTATAACATTCTCTAGTTCTTCTTTGGCTTCTTTTGCATTCCATAACATCCTCTAGTTTTCTTTAGCTATGCTGGGCTATATATTCCTCCCTTTTTCACAGATCTGAAAGGTGAGACTTTTTTATTTAGCATAATTTGATTATTTATCACCCTTTATATCTAAATCATGAACCCATTCCAACCTTGTCTAGGTAAATACTGTTACATATTGGTTACATATCTAGTTTTTGCCATCCTATTTTCCAGTATTCCCAGCAATTTTTGTCAAATGATGAGTTCTTTTCTCAGAAGCTGGAGTCTTTGGGTTTATCAAACATTAGATTATTATAGTCATTAACTATTGTGTTTTGTGAACCTCACCTATTTCACTGATCCACTAATCTGTTTCTTAGCCAGTAGCAATTGGTTTTGATGACCTCTGCTATATAATATAGTTTTAGGTTTGGTACAACTAAGTCACCTTCCTGTGCAGTGCTTTTGTCATTAATTCCTTTGAAATTCTTCCAAATGAATTATTTCTTTATAACTATAATTTCTTGGCAGTTTGAATGGCCTAACACTGACTACGTAGATTAATTTAGGTAGAATTTTTACTTTTATCATATTAGTTTGGCCTATCAATGAGCACTTCATATTCTTCCAAATGATTAGATCTAACTTTTTTCTGTGAAAAATTGTTTTGTAATTTTGTTCATATAGTGGTTGACTGTGTATTAGAAGATAGACTGCCAAATATTTTATTTTATCTGCACTAATTTTAAATGGGATTTCTATTTATTTCTCTTGTTGCTGGACTTTGTTGGTAACATATAGAAAATAGATTTTTATGTAGGTTTATTTTATATCCTACAACTTTGCTAAGGTTGTTAATTGTTTTTAATGGTTTAAGGATTATCTAAATGTACTATCATATCATCTGCAAAGAATGATAATTTTGTTTAGTCATAAGCTAGTCTAATTCCTTCAATTTCTTTTTTCTCTTGTTGCTAAAGCTAATATTTCTGGTACAATATTGAATAGTGGTGATAATGGGCAACCTTGTTTCACCCCTGCTTCTATTTTATCTCTATAATGTACAATGCTTGCTGATGATTTTTGATGGATGCTACTCATTTTAAGAAAAAAAAAACTTCATTTCTTCCATGCTTTCTAGTGTTTTAATAGAAATTGTTGTTATATTTCATCAGATGCTTTTTTTGCATCAATTGAGATAGCCGTGTGATTTATGTTAGTTTGGTTATCGGTATGGTCAATTATACTGACGGTTTTCCTGATATTGAATATGTTTTTTTTTTCTTTTATCAACTGAGCAATATTGTCATGTTTATAAATGAGTGGTGCCTGGATGTGGTGGGTACTTTTTGTCTAATGATGGAAGAATTAACAGAAAATATGGTTATATTTACATTATATTAAGCTTTGGATAGACAAACCCAGGTATTGCAGAGAGCTTACTGGTATTGTTCTCCAAAACTGTGGAAGCTCAGCATATTGCTCTGACCATACCCAATCCATGTTGAAGAAAAAGTTAGGCAGGGCATAGTGGACAGTAATATATTAATATGAAATATGACTTATTTATGAGAAGTGGTATATAAAAGAGAAAAAAGTGGCCTCTATGTCAGGAAGACTTGTACTTGAGTCCCAACTGTAAAGTATAATGGCTTGGTCATTCTGGATAAGTCAAGTACTTTGTGAAATACACATAAAGTATCAGGTATAAATAATGTAAGTACTTTTTTAAAAAAACTTTTTATTCATTTTGAACTTAAATACAAAAATCCAAGAGAAAGACAAACAGAGAGACAGAGAGACAGAGAAAAAGAAGATTGTCATGTACATTGCACAACATAAAAAGATGATTCGATACAAATCTGTGCATTATCATTTCCCATTGTTTACATTTTTGAAAACTCTGTAACAAATAGCATTTTCAAAGGTAATCTACTTTTGTGTTCTTCCTTCTGAGTTTTCTTTTGTTATTTGCTGTGTACTTTTTATTTTTCTCGCTTTTCCCATCACTCTCCACACCATCCCAGAGAAAACTACCATTATACACAAATGTGTATGTAAGTATGTATGTATATGTACATATATATAATATAATATAAATATATAACACAAGATAAGATAGTATAGCATAATATATAATATAATATAATATGAATTCTTTTACTTATAAATCCTTTCTCTGGATGTATATGGCATTTTTCTTTGTAGTTGATTTGAGTGTTTACAATAGTCAAAATGACATAGCCATTTACAATTGTTCTTTTTTAAGGGAGATATTTATTTGTTATTAAAGCTTTTTATTTTCAAAACATATGTATAGACAGTTTAAACATTAACTCATGCAAAACCTTGTGTTCCAAATTTTATTCTCCCTTCCCCCATTATAATCCAATATAAGTTAAATATCTGCAATTCTTTATACGTTTATCAACAATTACAATGCTGCGCAAGAAAAATCAGATCAAAAAGAAAAGAATTGACAGAAAACAAAATGCAAGCAAACAACAACAAAAAGAGTGAAATAATACGTTATGGTACACACTCAGTTCCCACAGACCTCTCTGGGTACAAATGCCTCTTTTCATCACAGGACCATTAGAATTGGCCTGAATCATCTCAGTGTTGAAAAAAGCCACTTCTATTAGAATTGATCATCATATAATCTTGTTATATACAATGATCTCATGGTTCTACTCACTTCACTTACCACTAGTTCATGTAAGTCTCTCTAGGCCTTTTAAAAATCATCCTGCTGATCATTTCTTATGGAACAAGAATATTCCATAACATTCACATACCATAACTGCTTTAGCCATTCTCCAACTGATGAGCATCCACTCAGTTTCCACTTTCTGGCCATTATGAAAATGGCTGCTATAAACATTTTTACATATGTGGGTCTCTTTTCCCTCCTTTCTGATTTCATTACGATATAGGTCCAGTAGAAACACTGCTGCATAAAAGGGTATGCACAGTTTGATAGCCCTTTGAGCATAGTTCCAAATTACTCCTCAGAATGGTTGAATCAGTTCACAACTGCATCAACAATGTAGTAGTGTCCCAGCTTTCCCACATCCACTCCAACATTCTTCATTATATTTTCCTGTCATATTAGCCAATCTAAGAAATATGTAGTGGTATCTCAGAGTTGTCTTGATTAGCATTTCTCTGATCAGTAGTGATTTAGAATACCTTTTTATATGACTTGAAATGGTTTCACTTTCTTCATCTAAAAATTGTCTGTTCATATCCTTTGACCATTTATCAATTGGAGAATGGTTTGATTTTTTTTAAATTTGAGTCAATTCTCTCTATATATTTTAGAAATGAGGCATTTATCAGAACCCTTGAATTTAATAATTTCTCCCAGATTATTGCTTCTTTCTAATCTTCTCTGCATTAGTTTTGTTTGTACAAAAACTTTTTACTCACTATAATTAAAATTATCCATCTTGCATTCAATATTGTACACCAATTTTCCTTTAGTCACAAATTCCTTCCTTCTCCAGAGATCGGAGAGGTAAAGTATCTATTGTTCTTCTAATTACCTTATACTATCATAATAAAATGAATCCATTTTGATCCTTCATTGTAATATAGTGTTATGTGGGGATCAATGTCTAGTTCCTGCCATACTAATTTTCAATTTTCCCAGCAATTTTTGTCAAATAATGAGTTCTTATGCTGGGATCTTGGATTTTATCAGACACTGGATTACTATACTCATTGACGACTGTGTCTTGTGGAATGAATCTATTTTACTGATCAACTGTATTACTTAGTAATTACCAACTGGTTTTGATAAGCACTTCTTTATAATACAATTTTAGTTCTGGTATAGCTAAGCCACCAGCATTTGAAATTTTTTTTCATTAATTCCCTTGAAATTCTTAATCTTTTGTTCTTCCAGATGAATTTTATTATTTCTTTTCTAGCTCTGCAAAATAATATCCTGGAAGTTTGATTGGCATGACACTAAATATTTAGATTAACTTAGGTCATTTTTATTATATTATTACATCCTATCCATGGAAACTTAATGTTTTTCCAATTGATTAAATCTTCGTTTAGTTGTGTGGAAAGCATTTTGTAATTGTGTTCATATAGTTCCTGACTTTGCCTTGGGAAGTGGATTCCCAAGTATTTTATATTATGTACAGTCATTTTTAAATTGAATGTCTTTGTATCTCTTGCTGCTAGACTTTGTTGGTAATATATAAAAATGCTGATGATTTATGTGTATTTATTTTGTATACTACAACTTTGCTAAAGTTGTGGATTGTTTCTAGTAGTTTTTTAGTTGATTCTTTAGGATTCTCAAATCATATCATCATATTATCTGCAAAGAGCAATAATTTGTTTTCCTCATTACTTACTTTAATTCCTTTGATTTCTTTTGTTTCTCTTACTGCCAAAATAACATTTTAAATATTGAATAGTAATGGTTATAGTGAACAAGCTTCTTTTACCACTGATCTTATTGTGAAGGGTTTTAGTCTATCCTCATATATAATGCTTGCTGATTGTTTTAAATAGATGCTACTCATTATTTTAAGGAAAACTCCATTTTTTCCTGAACTCTTTAGTTTTTTAATAGCAATAGTTATTGGATTGTGTAAAATGCTGTTTCTGCATTTATTGAGATAATCATATGATTTCTATTATTTTAGCTATTGATATAGTCAATTATGCTAATGCTTTTCTAATATTAAACCAGCCCAGCATTGCTGGGATAAATCCTACTTGGTTATTGTGATTATCCTGTGGATAACACTATAATCTCTTTGCTACTATTTTATTTAACATTTTTACATCAATATTCATTCAGGAAATTGGTCTATAATTTTCTTTCTCTATTTTCTTTATACTTTCTCTATTATTCTACCTGATTTAGGGATCAGCATTATATCTGTGTTTTAAAATAATTTGGTTGGACTCTTTCTTTCCTTTTTTTTCCAAATAGTTTGCATAGTATTGAAATTAACTTTTCTTTAAATGTTTAGTTAAATGCACATGGAAATCCATTTGGCCCTAGAAATGTTTTCTTAATGAGTTGAATAATATTTTGTTCAATTTCTTTTTCTAAAATGGGACTATTAAAGTAATGTATTTCCTCTTCTGTTAATCTGGGTAAACTATATTTTTCTAAATATTTATCAGATTCACTGGTATATACTTGGGCAAAATAGCTCATAATTAGTACTTTAGTTTCCCCTTCATTTAGTGGAAATAAAAATGATAAGATGATAAGAATAAGATTCACACACTGCTCATTCTTTTCCCCTCTTTCCCTTTTTATTTTTGATATTAACAATTTGATTTTCTTCTTTCCTTTTCCTAATCAAATTAACTAAAGTTTTATTTATTTTTTAGGTTTTTCATAAAACCTATTCTTAGTTTGTTTATTAATTTATTACTTTTCTTGAAGTTTTTAATCTCCCCTTTTATTTTCAGAATTTCGAATTTGGCATTTAATTGATGTTTTTAAATTTTTTCCTCACTTTTTCATTGATCTTCTCTTCCTCTGTTTTTTGCAAGTAAGCATATAGAGATATAAAACTCCCCTCAACAATTGCTTTAGCTGTATCCAATAGGTTTTAGTATGTTGTCTCATTGTCATTCTCTTGAAAGAAATTATTGATTGTATCTATGATTTATTATTTCATCCACTCATCCTTTAGGATTTGTTCATGTACTTTCCAATTAATTCTTCATCTATTTTCCTCTGATCTTTTGTTACCTTTAATTTTTATTGCATTTTAATTTCAAAATAAGTATTTACTATAAACTATATTATAAAGCAGCGGTCATCAAAACCATTTGGTACTGGCTATGAAATAGAGCAGTCGATCAGTGGCACAGGATAGGATATCAGGACAATCTAGGCAATAACCTTAACAATCTAATATTCGATAAACCCAAAGACCCCAGCTTTTGGGATAAATACTCACTATTTGGCAAAAACTGCTGGGAAAATTGGAAACTAGTGAGGAAGAAATTAGGGCTTGACCCATACCTAACACCACATACCAAGATAAGATCTAAATGGGTTCATGATCTAGATATAAAGAGGGACTTTGTAAGCAAGTTAGAGGAACGTAATATAGTTTATCTCTCAGACCTGTGGAGATGGAATAAATTTTTGTCCAAAGAAGACCTGGAACTCCTAATTGAACACCAGATGGATAATTTTGATTATATTAACTTAAAAAGTTTCTGTACAAATAAAACTAATGCAGACAAGATTAGGAAGGAAGCATCAAATTGGGAAATCATCTTTACATTTAATGGTTCTGATAAAGGCCTCATTTCTAAAATATATAGAGAATTGTCTCATATATATAAGAATTCAAGCCACTCTTCAATAGATAAGTGGTCAAGGGATATGAACAGACAATTTTCAGATGATGAAATTAAAATCATCTCTAGTCATATGAAAAGCTGCTCCAAATCACTATTGATCAAAAAAATGCAAATTAAGACAACTCTGAGGTACCAGTACACACCTGTCAGATTGGCTAAAATGACAGGAAAAGATAACGATGAATGTTGGAGGGGATGTGGGAAACACTAATACATTGTTGGTGGAACTGTGAACGGATCCAACCATTCTGGAGAGCAATTTGGAGCTATGCTCAAAAAGTTGTCAAACTGTGCATACCCTTTGACCCAGCAGTGTTTCTACTGGGCCTATATCCCAAATAGATCTTAGAGGAGGGAAAGGGCCCCACATGTGCAAGAATGTTTGTAGCAGCCCTTTTTGTGGTGGCTAGAAACTGGAAACTGAAGGGATGCCCATCAATTGGAGAGTGGCTGAATAAATTATAGTACATGAATGTTATGGAATATTATTTCTCTGTAAGAAACGACCAGCAGGACAATTTCAGAGAGGCCTGGAGAGACTTGCATGAACTGATGCTGAGTGAAACGAGCAGAAGCAGGAGATCATCATACACAGCAACAACAGTATTACATGATGATCAATTCTGATGGACATGGCTCTCTGCAATAAAGAATTGTCTCAAACCAGTTCCAATTGTTCACTGAAGAAAACCATATACACCCAGAGAGAGGGAAATGAAATATGGACCACAACGTAACATTTTCATGATCTCTATTGACATTTGTTTGCATTGTGTTGCCTTTCTCTGATTCTTTTTTTTCTTGTAGATAGGATTTTTCTTGCATAACTTCTCAAGCATTTCAACATTATTAACATGTAGTGGACTTCCTGCCATCTAGGGGAGGGGAGGGGACTGGGGGTAAAATTTGTAATGGAAAGCTTTGTAAAGATCAATATTGGGGAAATACCCATACATATGTTATAGAAATAAAAAGCTTTAATAAAAAAAAAAGAAGAAAAAAAAAGTTGGGGAAAGGGCAGAGTTTGAAACCTGAAGTATAAGGGTGACAAAGGCAAAAATATATTGGGATATGTGTATCCAGAATGTCCCTCTAGTTCATTTATTGAGATAAAAATCTTTGCACACTTAAAAAAAAGTTACAAGGAAAATGAGAAAAGGAAATGAGAGCTTTGCTGAAGAGTTTGGAAAAGGAAATAGAAATTATCTAAAGGAAAAATCTTTAAAAATTGAATTACCAAAATGGAAAAAGAACACAACTCCTTGAAAAACAGAATTGGTGAGATGGAAGAAGAAAACAACTCTTTGGTAAAAAAAATGATGAAATAGAAAAAAAAATGAACAAACTAAGTCATTTAAAAGTTCAACTCTCCAAATGCAAAAGGAGCTAAAAAATCTAACAGAAGAAAATAAGTTAATAAATATTAAAATTGAACAAATGGATGTGAAGGACTCAATGAGACATGAAGAATCAATCAAACAAAATCCAAAAAGAAAAAAAAAAGAAAAATAAGAGAGATGTAAAATAACTATGAGAAAAACAACTGAACTAGAAAATTAATCTAGGAATGTGCATCTAAAACTGTTGGGTTATCTGACAACCATGATGGAAAAAAATATCTTTCAAGAAATCATCAATTGCCCTAATGTCTCAGAAAAAGAGGGTAAAATAGAAATTGAAAGAATTAATTTGTCCCCTCCAGAAAGAGAACCCAAAATGAAAACTCCAAGAAATATTGTAGCTAAATTTGAGAATTATAAGATCAAGGAGAAAATAATGCAAGCAGCCAGAGAGAAAAAAATTCAAATATTGAGGAGCCACAATGATGATTATCCAGGATTTAGCAGCTTTAAATTTTCAAAAGGTTTGGAATATAATTTCCTGGAGGGCAAAGAAACTTGAACTGCATCCAATAATCAACTCTTCAGGAAAATTAAACATTATCTTTCAGGGGAAAAGAGGGACATTTTACAAAATAGGGGATTTACATTTATTTTGGATGAAAAGACAAGAGCTGAACAGGAAATTTGATCTTCAAATACAGAACTCGAAAAGTATAAGAAGATAAAAAGGGAAGAAATATCTGTTTTTGTAAAGCTTAACAAGCTTGCATCATTATAAAGGAAGATGATATATTTAACTCTTAAAATGGTATAATTTGACTTCATTGTGATGATATAAAAATAAATTAGAGTTGGAAAAGGAATTGTCCTGAAAGAAGAGGAAAGGGGAGGAAAATGTGGTAAAGTACATCGTACCAAGAGGCAAACAAAGAACATTGCAAAATCTCAAAAACATTGGAATTGACACAAAGAAAAGAGGGGAATGAGTATTTTTTGAATATTAATCTCATTGGATTTGGTTCAAACAAAGATATCAGATATATTTAGTATAACAGAGAAACTTGTCTTCACCTTTAAGGAAACAGAATGGGAAAAAGGAAAGGAAAGGAGTAGGGTAACAGAAAGGAGAGCAGAAGTAGAAAGGGAAAGACATAAGAAAGTTGGGAAAAGGTGTAAAAGGGAAGGGCAGTTTGATGGAATTAGAGGTCAGAAGGAAAACACTGGTGAGGCGGGAAAGGGTCAAAGGAAAGAGAAAAGCATAATTTGATTAAAATAAGATAGAGAGAAATACATAGTTAGTAATTTTAAATGTGAATGTGAATGACAATGAGATGAACTCTCCCATAAAATGGAACTGGATAGCAGATCACATTAAAAGCCAGAATCCTACAATATGCTGTTTACAAGAAACACATTTACAACAGAATGACAGATACAGTTTTAAAGTAAAAAACTAGAGCTGAAGTTAAAAAAAAGGAGGGGTAGCAATCCCTGATTTCAGATCAAACTAAAGCAAAAAAAATAGATGTAATTAAAAGAGATAAGGAAATAAATTGCATTCTCCTAAAAGATAATATAGATAATGGAGTAATATCAAGACCAAACATATATGCACCAAGTGGTATAGCATCTAAATTCCAAGAGGAGAAGTTAAGAAAACTTTAAGAAGAAATGGACAGCAAAATCCCACAGTAGTGGGATATCTCTACTTTTCTTTATCATAAATAGGTAAATTGACCACAAAACAAATAAGAAAGAAGTTAAGGAGGTAAATAGATTTTTAGAAAAGTTAGATATGACAGAACTTTGGAGACCATTGAAGGGAAAAGAACAAAATTTAATTTTTTTCTCTGTGATACATTACACAAAATTGACAATGTATTAGGCATAAAAACTTCAAAATTAAAGTCAGAAAGGCAGAAATGGTAAATGCATGTTTTTATGATCATGATGCAATAAAAATTATATTTAATAAAGCACCAGGGGAAAATAGACCAAAAACTAATTGGAAATTAAAAATCGAATCCTAAAGAATGAGGAAATAACACAGCAAATCTAACATAGAAACTGACAATTTCATTCAAGATAATGAAAATAATGAGACAACATACCAAAACTTATGGGATGAAGCCAAAGCAGTCCATATGGGAAATTTTGTATCTCTAGATGCTTACTTCCATCAAATAGTGAAAGATAACATGAACTGCTACCCCTGTCTTTTTTTTACTTCACCTAAAGCATAATAGATTCTTCTCCAGCCTTTTACCTTTAGTCTAAATATCACTCTGCTTTAAATGTGTTTCTTGTAAACAACATATTGTAGGATTCTGACTTTTTAACAAGTCTGTTATCAGCTTCCATTTTATGGGAGAATTCACCCCATTAATATTTACATTCACAGTTAAAATGACCAATGCTGTATTTCACGCCATCTTATTTATCCCAAATTATGTTTTTTCTCCTTCCTTTCCCCCTTTTCCTCCTCCCCAATATTTTGCTTCTGACCATCACTTCACTCAAGCAGTACTTTCCCTTTATAGCCTCTCTGCCTTTCTTATACCTTTCCTCTATTACTTGTTTTCTCTTCTATTAGTCTCCACTTTTCCTTTCCCCTGTTCCCTCCCACTACCTTATAAGGTAAGACACATTTCTTTGTGAAAACCAAACATGTTGAATATTCTCTCTTTGAGCCAAATCTGGTGAGAGTAAAATTCACAAAATGTTCACCACTTCCCTTCTTTCTCTTAATTGTAATAGGTCTTTTTTGCCTCTTCATGAGATGTATTTTCCTTCATTTTACCTCCATTTTGCTCTTTTTTTCCAGCACAATATCCCTTCTCTCTCTAGTTCTTATATATATATATATATATATATATATATATATATATATATATGTGTGTGTGTGTGTGTGTGTGTGTGTGTGTGTGTGTGTGTTTGTGTGTGTGTATTTATCACAATAAAATCAAATTATACCTGCACTCTATGTATAACTATAACATAGTTCTCATGAGTGCTTTCCTTTTTGTCTTTTTTTGCTGCTCTTGAATTCTATATTTAGAATTTACATTTAGTCTTTGTTCAGCTCTATACTTTCCTTCAGAAATAAATGAAATCCACCTGTATCATTGAATGCCCATCACATTACCTGAAAGATAATTCTCAGTTTAGTTGGATAGTTTATTCTTGGCTGCATTTAAAGTTCCTTTTCCTTTTGGTATATCTGATTCCAGGCCCTTCAATACTTTAATGTGGAAGGTGACAGAGCCTGGGTGATTCTAATTATAGTTCCTCGGTATTTGAATTGTTTGTTTCTCGCTGCTTGCAATATTTTTCATCAGTCCAATATTTCTGAAATTTAGCTATTACATTCCTTGGAGTTTTTATTTTGGGGTCTCTTTCAGCCGGTGATTGGTGAATTCTTTCAATGACTATTTTACCTTCTAATTCTAGGACATCAGGGCAGTATTCCTTGATAAGTTCCTCAAAGATAATACGTAGGCTCTTTTTTATCATGGTTTTTAGGAAAGGAAGGTTTCAGGAAGTCCAAAATTTTTGTATTGTTTCTCATAGATCTATTTTCTAGGTCTTTTATTTTGCATTTTCTTCTATTTTAATTTATTTTGTTGTTTTTGACTGATTCTTGATGTTTGCTTGAGTCATTCATTTCGATTTGTTCAGTTCTAATTTTTAATGAATTATTTTCCTCAGTTACCTTTTTTGACCTTTATGTATTTGGCAAATTGAATTTTTTAATGAGATGTTTTGTTCTATGGATTTTTTTCCATTTCACAAATTCTGTTTTTCAAATAGTTGTTTCCTTTTTCCATTTTGTCAAATCTATTTTGTAAGAAGTTATATATTTTTTTTCTATTTCACTAAATCTATTTTGTAAGGAGTTTTATTTTAGATGATTTCTGTGTTTTCTTTTCTAAACCTTCTTGTAAAGTTCTCTTTTCTTTCCCTATTTTTCTTCTAGCTCTTTTTTAAGTTCCTTTTTTAATTCTTCCAAGAGATCCTTGTGAGATGGGAACTAATTTATATCATCTTTTGAGGCTTCTTCTGGAGACAAACTGCTTTTAGTTTCCTCAGGGTTTGAAATCTGTGCTTCTCTTTCCTCTTAAAAACCACATATGGTAAGAGTTCTTTTTGCTTTTTGGCTCAACAACAACAAGAACAACAACAAAAACTGAGATCTGCTTTTTAGGGCAAATGGGAGATTGTCCAACCTTTCTCTGCAGGAGACAGTGGCTATGCTGGGTCAGTGCAGACTTATGTCCATTGCTGTGTAGGTGTGGCCAGGTCCCATGAAATTCTGTCAGTTAGGGGCTCACTATTTACTTTTTGTATTTGTGTTGGATGTTTTATAATTACTTTGCTGATCTACTGGTTTGCAAACAGGACAGAGGAGCCAACAGTGCCGTAGATTAACTGGCATGTGGGGCCCACACTACCCTGGAATTGTGTACTGCCCAACTCCCTCCATGCTCAATTTAAACAGACTTTTTCTGGAGATCTTCAAAATTATCTTCTGTTGTAAATTTGTTACACTCTCAATATTTGTGCCTTCTGTCACTCCAAAACCAGTTCAGAGGCTGGATTTGCTGTTATTTTGAGGGACAAGTGGAGAACTCAGAAAAAGATGTGTCTCCTCTCGGCCATCATGGCTCTGCCCTGAGAAAGTCTTTTTAAAAGAACTATGGATAATATAAAATATTTGGGAGTCTACCTTTGAAGACAAAGTCAGCACCCATACACAAATAAAGTCAGATCAAAACACCTGGAAGAATATCAGGTTCTTTTGAGTTGGCTGAGCTAATATGACAATTCTTCCTAAATTAATGTACTTATTCAGTGCTACCAATCAAACTGCCAAGAAATTACTTCACAGAACAAGAAAAAATAAGAACAAAGTTCATCTGGGAGAGAAAAAATAAGTCAAGAATTTCAAGGGATTTAATAAAAAAAAATGTAAAATGTAGGTGGCTCAGCTGTACCAGACCTAAAATTATATGACAAATCAGTGGTCATCAAAACTGTGTGGTACTGTCTAAGAAATAGAGTAGTTGATCAGTGGACTAGATTAGTTTCACAAGACACAATAGTTGATGACTATAGTAATCTAGTATTTGATAAACCCAAGGACTCCAGGTTCTGGTATAAGAACTCACAATTTGACAAAAATCATTGAGTAAAGTGCAAAATAGTAGGGCAGAACCTATCCATTGAAAAACACCTAACACTTTATATCAAGATAAATGGGTCCAGTATTTTGGACATAAAGAGTGATACTATAAGGATATAAGGACATTAGAAGAACAAAGGATAAAGTACCACTTAAATTTATTGAGAAGGAAGGAATTTGTGACCAAAAAACTAGAATAGAGTATGAATTGCAAAACGGATAATTTTGATTGTAAAGTACAAACAAAACTAAATACAGAAAAGATTAGAAGGGGAAAAGAACACTGAGAACAATTTTTACATTCAAAGACTCTGATAAAATCCTCATTTCTAAAATATATTGAATTATGCCTAAAGGGTTATCAAACTTTGCATATCCTTTGATTCAACAGTGTCTTTACTGGGCTGGCATCTCAAAGAGATCATAAAAAAGGGAAAAAGACACAAATTTTTAAAAATGTGTGTAGGAACCTTTTTTGCAATAGCAAGGAACTGAAACTAAGTGAATGCTAATTCCTATAGACTTATGATGGAGAGAGCTTGGATCACAACATAGCATTTTCACTTTCTCTGCTGTTGTTTGCTTGGTTTTTATTTTTTATTTTTTTTAACTTTTTGACTTGAGTTTTCTTGCGTGTCATGACAAATGTGAAAATCTGTATAGAAGAATTGTACATTTATCATGTATTAGATTAATTCTTGTCTAAGTGTGGGGTTGGGGGAAGAGAAAGAGAAAAAAATTAGAACATAAAGTGTTGCAATGATGAATGTTGAAAATTATGCATATATTTTGAAAATTAAAATCTAAAAGTTAAATTTGCATTAAGTGAAAGGTGATGCCTGTGAGAAATTAAAAAACAATAAAACAAAGTAAAAAATACAAAATAGAAGAAACTGTAAAACATTTCATTTGAAAAGTATTTGATCTGAAAAATTAAGAAGAAATAATTTAAAATTTATAGAACTATCTGAATTCCACAATTAAAAAAGCCTAGGCATCAAATTCTAGTCAATTTTTAAGGAAAGCTGGCATGTTATCTTGGATGCAGTGTGTAAAACAGAAATTAAAATAAACCACCAAAAGATATTTCAAATGAAAACTTCCCCCAAAATTAATAGTCCAATTCAAGCTCTTCTGCACACAGCCAGAAAGAAAACATTCAAATATTTTCTTTTTTTTTAACATTTTTTTTATTTTATTTGCATAACATATGTGTGGGTAATTATTCAACCAAAACCCTTACATACATTTCTGTTACAAATTGCCCCCCCAGCTCCGCACCCCTCTCCTAGATGGCAAGATATCCACTACATGTTAATTATGTAAAAATATTGGCAAATTGAATATATGTATACATATTTCCAAACTTGTCATTGTTGTGCAAGAAAAATCTTATCTACACAAAAAATATATCAGATAAAGGAAACACAATGTAAGCAAACATCAATCAAGGAGTATGAGAATGTTATGCTGTGGTCCACCTTTCACATCCCTCTCTCTGGGTGTATATGGCTTTCTTCAGTGAACAATTGGAGGTGGTTTGAAACATTTCATTGTTAAAGAGAGCCATGTCTATCAGAATTGATCGTCATATAGTACTGTTGTTGCCGTATATAATGATCACCTGGTTCTGCTCATTTCACTCAGCATCAGTTCATGTAAGTCTCTCCAAGCCTCTCTGAAATCATCTTGCTGGTCATTTCTTATAGAACAATAATATTCCATAATATTCATATACCATAATTTATTCAGCCATTCTCCAATTGAAGGGCATCCACTCAATCTGCAGTTTCTAGCCACTGCAAAAAGGGCTGCCACAAACATTCTTGCAAATATGGGGCCCTTTCCTTCCTTTATAATATCTTTGGGATATAAGCCCAATAGAAATGCTGCTGGGTCAAAGGTTATGCACAGTTTGATAACTTTTGGAGCATAGCTCCAAATTGTTCTCCAGAATGGCTGTATCCGTTCACAGCTCCACCAACAATGCATCAGTGTCCCAGCCCTCCCACATCCCCTCCAACATTCATCATTAACTTTTCCTGTCATTTTAGCCAATCTGAAAGGTGTGAAGTGGTACCTCAGCGTTGTCTTGATTTGCATTTCTCTGATCAATAGTGATTTAGAGCAACTTTTCATATGACTATAAATAGTTTTAATTTCATCCTCTGAAAATTGTCTGTTCATATCCTTTGACCATTTATTGATTGGAGAATGGCTTGAATTTTTATAAATATGAGACAATTCTCTATATATTTTAGAGATGAGACCTTTATCAGAACCCTTAGATGTAATGATGATTTCCCATTTTATTGCTTCCCTCCTAATCTTGACTGCATTGATTTTGTTTGTACAAAAACTTTTTAACTTGATATAGTCAAAGTTATCTATCTGATTTTCAATTAAGAGTTCCAGTTTTTCTTTGGACATAAATTTATTCAATCTCCATAGGTCTGAGAAGTAAACTATATTACATTCCTCTATTTTACTTATACTATCACTCTTTATATCCAGATCATGACCCCATTTAGATCTTATCTTGGTATGTGGTGTTAGATGTGGGTCAAGCCCTAATTTCTTCCACACTAGTTTCCAGCAGTTTTTGTCAAATAGTAAATACTTATCCCCAAAACTGGGTTGTTTGGGTTTATCAAACATTAAATTGCAATAGTTATTGCCTAGTTTGTCTTGTGATTCTATCCTATTCCACTGATTGACTACTCTATTTCTTAGACAGTACCAAATGGTTTTGATGACCGCTGCCTTGTAATATAGTTTTAGATCTGGTACAGCAAGTCCACCATCGTCAGCCTTTTTTTTTTTTTTCATTAATCCCCTTGAAATTCTTGACCTTTTATTTTTCCAAATGAACTTTGCTACAATTTTTTCTAGATCTGTAAGATAATTTCTTGGGAGTTTGATTGGTATGGAACTAAATAAGTAAATTAGTTTGGGTAATATTGTCATTTTTATTATATTCGCTCGGCCTACCCATGAGCATTTTAAGTTTTTCCAATTGACTAGGTCTGATTTGATTTGTGTGGAAACTGTTTTGTAGTTTAGTTCATATAGTTCCTGACTATTCCTTGGCAGATAAATTCCCAAATATTTTATACTATCAACAGTTATTTCGAATGGAATTTCTTTTTGTATCTCTTGCTGCTGAACTTTATTGGTAATATATAAAAATGCTGATGATTTATGTGGATTTATTTTGTATCCTGCAACTTTGCTAAAGTTGTGAATTGTTTCTAGTAGTTTTTTTAGTTGAATCTTTAGGGTTCTCTACGTATATCATCATGTCATCTGCAAAGAGCGATAATTTGGTTTCCTCATTACCTACTCTAATTCCTTTAATCTCTTTTTCTTCTCTTACTGCCAAAGCTAACATTTCTAAGATAATATTAAATAATAATGGTGACCGTGGGCAGCCTTGTTTCACTCCTGATCTTATTGGAATGGTTCTAGTTTTACTCCATTAAATATGATGCTTGCTGAAGGTTTTAAGTAGATACTACTAATCATTTTAAGGAAAAGCCTATTTATTCCTATACTCTCCAGTGTTTTTAATAGGAATGGGTGTTGGATTTTATCAAAGGCTTTTTCTGCATCTATGGAGATAATCATATGGTTTTTATTAATTTGGTTATTAATATAATTGATTATGCTAATAGTTTTCCTAATATTGAACCAGCCCTGCATTCCTGGTATAAATCCTACTTGGTCATGATGTATTATCCTGGAGATGACTTTCTGTAATCTTGTTGCTAAAATCTTATTTAAAATTTTTGCATCAATATTCATTAGGGAAATGGGTCTATAGTTTTCTTTCTCAGTTTTCTCCCTACCTGGTTTAGCTATCAGCACCATATCTGTGTCATAGAAGGAATTTGGTAGTACACCTTCTTTCCCTATTTTTTC
>JAJPUD010009343.1:0-31443 GCA_023553655.1 Myrmecobius fasciatus | reverse complement strand
GATTTTTGAAGTCTTATTGAGTCATTTACTTCTATTTGTTCAATTTTAATTTTTAAAGTATTATTTCCTTCAGTTATCTTTTTTAGCTCCTTTTGTAGCTGGCCAATTGAATTTCTTGATTCAATGCATTCTTTTTCCATTTTGCCAGTTTTATTTTTCAGTGAATTGTTGCCTTTTTCCAATTCACCAATTTTGTTTTTCAGTGAATTGTTGTCTTTTTCCAATTCACCAATTTTGTTTTTCAGTTCACCATTTTTATCTTCCAGTGAATTGGTGATTTTTTCCAAATCATCAATTTTGTTTTTCAGTGAATTGTTTTCTTTTTCCAATTCATCAGTTCTTTTTTCAAGTTTTTGATTTTTCTGTTGCCCTGATCTCAATTTATTTCCCCATTCTTCTTCTAGCTCTCTTTTGAGATTCTCAATGCAATCTTCCAGGTAAGCCTTCTGAAAGGGAGACCAACTTAAGTCTGCCTTTGTGGCTTCATCTGGTATTGTTTTCATAATGTCAGGATCTGGGGACTCTTCTATTTTTTCTCTGTAAAAGCTTTCTATGGTGCGAGCTCTCTTCTTCTTGCTCATGATTTAAAGTTGGGATATTGGTCAAAAGCAGAGAAAACTACAACAATTTGTATTTGCCCTGGGGCAGTTTGCCGAGTTGACTTCCGGTCTGAGGCTGGTCGGGATAGATTCGCACTAGGACCACGTTTTCAGCTGCTCTAGATCCACCCTTTACCAAAGGCAGATCTGCCAAAGCACCTGCCCGCAAGCAGAGCAAAGTGGCCCAGGGGTCTCCCAGGGGCTTCCTGGGTGCCTCAAATCCGCGCCTCTTTTCCAGCCCTGACTTCTGCCCTGGCTGAAGTCTGATAGCGACCAGTGGCCAATTTCCCCTGAGGCTAACCTTTTCCGGAATTCTTTCAAGGTAGATTTTTGATAGAATTGAGTTGTAGTCCAAATGTTTGGCGGAGCCCTCACTCCAAAACCAGTTCGAAGGCTCACTTTGTCTGGGTCTGAGGGAAGGTCTCAGGAGTTCACAGAGAAAGCTGTCTGCAGTTCGCCATCTTGGCTCCGCCCCTAACATTCAAATATTTTCAAGCCACAGTGAAGACCACAAAGCTTCCTCCTTAAAGCAACAGAAGGCTTGGAGCATAATATTCTAGAAGGCAAAAGAACTACTGGGTAATAAAAAAAATTGGAAAACAATGAGTGTAGGGAATCTCAATAAGTCTTGGGCATGCCTTTGTGTAAATTTATTTGATGAGAATTTTTATTTCTAAAGGAATAAAAACACATATTATTTTAATGAACCTCCTGCCGTAAGACATCCATGTACCTGAAGAGGACTGTTCTGTCTTGAGTTTTATATCAAATGGGAATATTTGGTATAGAGCTTTCTTTGTTTTCAACCTATAAAAAACCCTTAGTGGAAAGAGACTGAGAGCTAGTTTTTCTCAAATGTAAAATAGGGATAATAATATCTCCTCCACTGGGTTGTTGTAAATATCAAATTAAATATTATCATTATTTTTAAAAATAATTCTAGTAAATTGCTAGGTACATGCCTGGTACCATATAAAAGCTTATTTCCTTCCTTTTCCCTCCACTAGCTTTCTAGGTAGTTAAGATAAATATTCCATTGGAATGAGCAAGTGTATTTGCCAAATATTTTAGAAATCTAAAATCCAGAATCTTACTAAGAATTTTTAACTTAGAAACTGAAAATAAAATCTGTCACAGTAACCATAATATGTGTTTCATGTGCCAAAGTTTAGGTATTAGAGAACAAATTATATTTGGATAAATTGTTGAATAAATTATATTTTCAAAATAAAATAGTATAAATTTAAATTTTTATTTGTTCCCAAGTGCCACTGAACAATTCTTCATGTTATTGGGACAATGTTTCCTAAGTGCAAAGTATGCACTTTTGTTGCATATTGTCATTTGAAATAAAGGAAAAAATGTTTGGAGTTTACAAGAGCTACATTGTTGGCTCCCTTACTGAAATAATCAGTCTTAAAATAATTTATATGCAAAAATAATAGTCATTGTGGATCATACATTTTTGTACTGTCAACTTCAAGGCCTTTCAATCATATATGTTTTATATTGATTTCATTTGGAATGTAATCAATCAATTGATAACATGGATGAGATATTTGATTGGCTTTAGCTTTTTTGGCACATGGATCCAATATAAATATTAAATATTTATATTTAATATAAAATTAAAAAATAAAGTATATTTTGTTTTGCATTCAGCCTTCATCAATTTTTTTCTTCATGTTTTTTAATCTGTTTTCTTTCACTGCGTGACTAATATGAAAATATATTTTCCATGACTGCATAAGTAAAACCCATATCAAATTGCTTGCCTTCTTAATTGGGGAGAAGGGGGAAAGCCAATGGATGAAAGAATATTTGGAACTCAATATAAACAAAAAAATGATAAATTTTTCTAGTAATTTTTTTAGTCGGGTTTCTAGGTTCTCTAAGTATACCATCATGACATCTGCAAAGAGTGATAATTTGGTTTCCTCATTACCTACTCTAATTCCTTTAATCTCTTTTTCTTCTCTTACTGCGAAAGCTAACATTTCTAAGACAATATTAAATAATAATGGTGACAGTGGACATCCTTGTTTCACTCCTGATCTTATTGGGAATGGTTCTAGTTTGACTCCATTACATATGATGCTTGTGATGGTTTTAAGTAAATACTACTAATCATTTTAAGGAAAAGCCCATTTATTCCTATACTCTCCAGTGTTTTTAATAGGAATGGGTGTTGGATTTTATCAAAGGCTTTTTCTGCATCTATGGAGATAATCATATGGTTTTTGTTAATTTGATTATTAATATAATTGATTATGCTAATAGTTTTCCTAATATTGAACCAGCCCTGCATCCCTGGTATAAATCCTACTTGGTCATGGTGTATTATCCTGGGAATAACTTTCTGTAATCTCATTGTTAAAATCTGATTTAAAATTTTTGCATCAATATTCATTAGGGAACTGAGTCTATAGTTTTCTTTCTCAGTTTTCTCCCTACTTGGTTTAGCTATCAGCACCATATCTGTGTCATAGAAGGAATTTGGTAGTACACCTTCTTTCCCTATTCTTTTCAAATAGTTTATATAGTATTGGGATTAATTGTTCTTTGAATGTTTGGTAGAATTCACATGTAAATCCATCTGGCCCGGCAGATTTTTTCTTAGGGAGTTGATTAATAGCTTGTTCTATTTCTTTTTCTAAAATGGGGCTATTTAAATAATTTATTTCCTCTTCTGTTAACCTGGGCAATCTATATTTTTGTTGATATTCCTCCATTTCATTTAGATTATCAAATTTATTGGCATAAAGTTCGGCAAAGTAACTCCTAATTATTACTCTAATTGCCTCTTCATTGGAGGAAAGTTCTCCCTTATCATTTTTGAGATTAACAATTTGAAAAAATAATAAATTTTTATACACAATTGGAAAAATAAAATGTTTTAAAATAAAAAACAGTGCTAGGTACTGGAAATATAAATGCTAAAACAAAATCTCTCATTCTCTCAAAGAGTTTACATTCTATTTACATATATCCAATAAAGGATTACAAATAACTAATAAACATTGCTTCAATATTTAGATAACACTTCACAGAATTATTAATTATTATTGTTAATTATAAATTTGTAATTATTAATTTGAAAGACAGATGTTATCTAAAGAAAATCATCATACCAACTTTCCTGAAATCATGTACATCCTCCAGAGTCCAGATGTTAAAGACCTTATTTAAACAGAGAAAAAAATTGTATTTTGTTCTTAGAATGAATGAATAAGAATTTAATTCAACTGGATAAATATTTATCATGTGCTTCTTAAGTGTGAGTTATAAAGGAATTTGCAAACTTACTTAAATGCTCACACTACTCAATCTCTTTCACCCCATGTATCCATCCAATTACATTAACTCACAGATTCTACATCAGAAACACATATTTTATCTATTCTTTCTATTCACATATATAAACTCCTTGCCCAGTCTGTGCAGGTCTTCATGACTTCTTTACAACTTTATGACACAGCTATTGTGGCCATACCTTCCTTGATGTTTTCTCTACATCAAAGATTTCTATCTTGAATCCTCCTTCTGTTTAGCTGTCAATGTTATTTTTTTCTGAAATATAGGGTGAGTCCTGTCATTTCCTTGCTCAGTGCTTAAATGAAGAGCTTAAATGCTTCTAAAAGCAAATGCAAAAAACCTTTTAGTTTTCATTTAATAACTTTTATTACCTGGTTCCAGAATAATTTTCCAGCCTTGTAACTTATTATTCTTCTTTATCTATTATAAATGTATCTAAACAGATTTTGTTGCTGTCTTACAGTAAGACAATTCTTTCCTCATTCCCCTGCTTTTGGAGACTATTCTCCAAAGCTAGAATTGAATCTCCCCTCAGCTCTTCCTCATAAAATCTTTTGCTCTTGTCCTGTCTTGTATGACTCTTTGTGACCTCATTTTGGATTTTTTTTGGTAAAGATGAAGTGATTTTTCATTTCCTTCACCAGCAAATTTCATAGCTAATAAATAGAGGTAAACAGGGCTAAGTGACTTGCCCAGGATCACGCAGCTGTTAAGTACCTGAGGCTATATTTGAACTCAGAAAGATGAGTCTGATTTCAAGCTAAGTGATCTATTCATTGATTTTCTTTTAAATTACTTGATTTTCTTTAAAATTCAGTATAATCACTTGTTCTTACATGAGGTCATTTCTGACTCACCTCTTTTCATTACATTATCTTACATTTACTTTCTCTTTTATCTAAATACACTTAAATGTGTTTATCTCTTTACTCCCACTGACAAAGACAAATTCATTGTTATATTTATATTACCCACATCTAACATATCAATTGACACATTGAATACATTTGTTGATTTGACTACTTAATGTTTTCCCCTCATAGAAAATATCTTAAGAATAAGTAAAATTTTAAACTAGGCTTGCTCAATTGGTTAATGTCTTTGTAGTCTTGCTCCTTTATTGAAATTTTGTGCTAGTGTCTTCCACTGTTTAAATCTGATTTTCACTAAATTCAAGCAAAAAAAAATGTAAATTCATTTTTGCAGCCTCTTCTGACACTGTATGATAAAGAGCATCATTAATAAGACAGTTCACCATAACATTTATATTTAGAAAAAAGAAAATGCTGATGAAGCTTTCATTTGGTCCACATCTCTCAGTCTGTATTGCTCTGAGCGATTCAATCTTTTCTGGGTGAAAGCCACAAACATCCCCAATCATAGCATGCCAGAAGCAATAAAGCCACATTCAATAAGAGGAACTGTTTACTACCAAACATCAAAACATCTTCAAGGCAGCAGTGTTTCTGTAACATGTTTTCTGAATCCCAGACTGACTGTTCAAAACCCCAGTGTACAGTCCCCATTCTAGAGGTTTATTCTTTTTGCTGAGGCAATTGGGGTTAAGTGACTTGCCCAGGGTCACACAGCTAGGGAATGTTATGTGTCTGAGACCAGATTTGAACTCAGGTCCTCCTGACTTCAGGGCTGGTGCCCTATCCACTGCGCCACCTAGCTGCCCCTTAGAGGTTTATTCTTTAAATCCACAAAGTATATTGAAATGAATTTTCCTTCATTTCCCAAGTATTGGAAGAGAAAAAGTTATAAATATTCATTTATCAGGCTATAGTTGCTGGCAAAATTAAAAACTAACAATGTTACTGTTGCTATTTTTAATCCATGAAAGCTATACATATAATGGTATTACTTTATTTTTTTCAAGGTCATTTTTTAAAGTACCCATTTATTTATGAATCATTTTGGGAGAGAAAAATTAGAATAAAAGGGGAAAACCACAGGAGAGAAAAAAACACAGAAAAAAAATAAGTGAACTTAGAATGTACTGATTTACATTCAATCTCCATAGTTCTTTCTTGGATGCAAATGTCATTTTCTATCCAAAATTTATTGAGATTTCCTTGGAACATTGAACCACTGAGAAGAATCAAGTCTTTCATAGTTGATCATCACATATTCTTGCTGTTAATGTGTACAATACATTCCTGGTTCTGCATGTTTCACTCAGCAGAAGTTCACTCAGCATAAGTTATTAAGCAATTCCCAAATTGATGGGTATCTACTCATTTTCCCATTTTTTTTTCCTGCTGTAAAAAAAAAAAAAGTTGCTACAAACATTTTTGTATGTGTGGGTCATTTCCCCTTCCTTATGATTTCCCTGGGATACAGACAAAGTAGTGGCTGTGTTGGATAGTGGCATTACTTGTAAGGGAAAATAATAACTTATGAATTTAATATCAGTGTCCAACTAAATTATATCTAAAAGGACTAAAAATTGGACTTGCAGTATAAGTAACACTTAGGTGTAGAAACCCCCTCTACTAATGATGTTTTACGGCAACTTAGAGTTATTTAGAATACTGAGAAGTTTAGTGATTTACCTGACTATTATATATAAACAGATCTTCAAGA
The DNA here is from genome assembly GCA_023553655.1 of Myrmecobius fasciatus. NCBI lineage: Eukaryota > Metazoa > Chordata > Mammalia > Dasyuromorphia > Myrmecobiidae > Myrmecobius > Myrmecobius fasciatus. The sequence goes on along the minus strand of JAJPUD010009343.1, from coordinate 24,940 downwards.
TAAGATATCTATCCACTGAACTATTCTGTTTCTTAATTTACAGGAAGAATATTATTGTTAAGTACAATGCATTTAGATGGAAATGAACAATTGCAATGACATTAAAGAAAGGTTCTATGAACAAGAGTAAATATTATAAACAAAATTTCAAAGATATTAGAGCTCAAAGTAAACTAAGAGGTCAATGGATTTTATACCTTTATTTTTCAATTACAAAAGAAAAGTTGTGAGGGAAGAATCATAAGATGAGAGATATATGACTAGATAAATTCAGGCTTTCTGAATCCCAGTCAAATCTATTCTATTGCATTATATTGTTATGTGTTTTCTCTATCAAATTTGCATTTGGATTAAAATATAGCATTAAATTTTGTCCATGATAGATCATGAAAATAATTCTGATTTTGATTCTCTAATTAGAATAGGAGCTCATTGAAGCTATTGCTCTGCCCCAAACAAAGCATAATGGATATCTAGAAATCGGTAACATTTTCAAAAGCCTCTTTTATTTAGGAGAGGCTTTACACTATTTCCATAATATATAATGCACCATATTACTACATACTATACATCAGTATTACACACTACATTTTCTTTTTGTAGGCTGGATTTCATGGAGGTAAGGAAGGTTGGTCATTTTACTTTCTACATGGAAATAGCTATAAGAGATAGATCAAATCTAATTCTTCTTCACTTAAAACTGAGGGAGGATGTAGTGATTAGAAATAATGATAGTCAATGTTGGGATATTTTATATGTTTCCATTTCCTGATCTTATTTCCAGTGCCATCTTTCATATCATTACCTGGAAGAATATACCTTAAGTGACTCATTTTATGTATTTTGTGAGCAGTCATTCTAAAAGTATAGTCCACCATAACAATTGCCACTTAAAACTATGTTTTTAATGATGAGAGAGGTGTAGATAGTGATCAAGTTAGATAGTGTCAAAATGACAGCAAGATAGAAAGGGATTGAAGTTACATGCAAAAGAAATTCTCCTGAGAACTTCTTAGTCATTTAGATAGTCAGCAAACATTTACTAAGCATCCTCTACCTGCCAAGCATTGTGCAAAGCTCTAGGTTTACAAAGGTAAGAAATTCCCTTCTCTCAAGGACTTTACAGGAAGTTCTGTATAACAATAACAAGGGCAGAGGAAAAGAGATTATATGAATGGATTTTAGATATGGAATATGGAATATAGCAGAACTCAAGATGGGATGACAGATTTGGAAGTTCGGTGATCTGAGAGAGGGGCTCATGGGAGGTTAAAAGCAAAGATAATTTTGAATAGTTGTTTCTAGGAACATCATTTTCATTGTGCTCAACTCTTCATGACCCCATTTGAAGTTTTCTTGGCAAAAATCATGGAAAAGCTTACCACCACTATCTTCACCTTATGCTTTGGATGAGAAAACTGAGACAAATATATTTAAATGACTTAACCAAGGTCACACAATTACCAAATATCTGAGATCAAATTTAAATTCAGAAAGATGAGTTTTCCTGATGCTAGTCCTGGTGCTTTATCTACTGTGCCAACTAATGGCTGCTGGGAACATAACATAATTTAGTTAGAGATATCATAAACTATCAGGGGATATAGTAATAGAAATACTGAAAAGATTGGGGAGTTAGTGAATGTATTTTCTAAGGCAGACATCTTCAGAGACTATCTACAAGTTCTGCCATCTCCAATAATTACCACTATTTTAACATAGTAAATTGTAGTGTGCTTTCTAGAGCCCCCACATTGAGGTGCCAAAGTGTACTATGGTTTCTAGAGCCCCCCCCATGCTGAGGTGCCAAATTATATCATCCAGACTAGCTCTCTGAAGAATCTTGGGACCAGCCTGAGTCCTTGGTCTTGGTGGTGGAGTGATGAGGCAAGACTCATGTGGATGGTCAAAGATGAACTCCATTTATTCCAAATTTTCCCAGCCCTATATATATCCTAATACCCTTATATAACCAAAGCAACACTGCACAAGCTCTAACTATATACTGTGCCACATATAAACAACTTGCTATTGTATGTAAATGATTCTTTGCCACTTGGTATCACACTGCTTCAACTGCAACACAGGTTGTCACAACCCCCTGACTTCTCAGGAAGGCTAAGAGCCCTGAGGGGAGATGGGGAGCCGAACCAGACACTCTCAGCAGGTTCCCTCTGGGCTGAAGGATCTTATACCCTCAACCAGAGTTTCCCCACTATCTGTGACCCTCTACAGAAAATTATATAGGAGAACTCAATTGGATTCAGTAATAACCCAGATTGAGTACTTACAGTGTGGTCCACTCTTGCTATATATTCTCTTTATTTTTTATAGTTAATAATAACAATAATAATAAAAAGAGATTTGGGGAAGATGGGAGAGCAAGTTAGAATATTTCAGGCTCTCCAAATTTCTTCCACAATCATACAGAGCACAAAAACTTGAAGAGTCAATTGAACTGACCCACAAGAATGTTGCATAGAGTAAGAGTAATATTGTTTTAAGAATAACTTTGAGGGGCTGCTAGATGATGCAGTGGATAGAGCACCAGCCATGAAGTCAGGAGGACCTGAGTTCAAATCTGTTTTCAGACACTTAACATTCCCTAGCTGTGTGATCCTGGGCAAGTAACTTAATTGCTTCAAAAAAAAATAGAGAATAACTTTGGGTGAAGAAATCATTTTGACTATTATAAATACTCTAACTACCAAGGACCTATGAAGGAATATTACTATCTGAATGCAGGAAAAGAACTGATTGAAAAAAGTATGCATAGAAAGATTTTACATGCATATACTTATTTGTGTCTAATCTATCATTAGGGAGGGGATGGGAGAAAGAAAAATAAAGAGAAATATTACACAAAAACTTTAATATATATTTAAAAGAAATAGTAAGCTGTATATAATACATTAGCAGTTTCATGTGCAATCATTTTTCAAAAATTCTCTTATGTTATGCAAATGCTTATTTTATTTCATAAATTAAAAATAAAATGTAGTTTAAAATAATAATAATAATAGCATTGATTATTATTATTTAATTTAGCTAGTCATTGTTTTATATTGTTTCTGAGATGTTTCCAAGAGGGAGATTAACCTGTTAATATGAATATTTCATATCATCATCTTTGTCAAATGTGTGTATTCTTTTCAACTTCAATAAATGAAATGACATGTAAAAGCACTATAAAAACTCTTTGTAATAATGAAATGTTATACCCTATAGATAATGATATCATTAAGAGGAGAGGGAAATGAGGACTTGATAGGTTAATATCCTACATGAAGAACTGTATGTTTCTTGTGTCAGGAGAGATTCCTTTGGTCATGTTAAGTGTGAGATGCTGAAAAAGATTCTGCAATCCATTTTCTTTATTCACAGCAAATATGTAGTTTCTATTTTTAATCCTAATCCCTTTCACAAAAAAGTAAAAACCATGCTCTCTCAGAAACTTTAATAGTAGCATCATGTATAGAATGTTAAAATCACTAGACTACAAAATAATAATTAAAAACTTCATTACTTTAATTAAGAAATGTACAACCATGACCTCTTCTTGATTACTAAATATTTCTTAATATTTTATAATTACCTTCTTGTTACAAATGTCATATTAATATTAGACTGGTAACATCCTGGATGAGATAACTTCTGTCATTTAAAACATTAAGAGATATGACATATGGGATCATACTTACTCTTTCTGCATAAACATCTTCCTTTCCTTTTTCCTTTTTTTAAACTTTTAACAAAATGTATTCCTCAAGGAAGATTCAGGATCTTTCTTAGATGGTACAGCCTAGTGACAAGTCTTGCTGTATGATCTGCCCTTTTGATCCTACCATAATAACAAGGATGTTTAAGAGAAATTAGTAAAAATATATGCTTCATGCTATCTAGAATTAATTGATTTCTGATTATATGTGTATTGTATATTTGTGTCCCCAAGTGCTTACAAATACTTGTTGAGTGAATTAATGGAAATGATTTAAGTGATAATTCAAGGCAACATTTAAGGGAGAAAACCATAGACTTATAGCTCTAGTAGTGGGGATTATGCACAAGTGTATTCATGTTTATGCATGTATGTATGTGTGTGACATAAAGTCAGGAAGATGACTAATATTATACATATGAGCAATGTTTCTTTTTTAGGAGAGTTTTGGAAAAGTCATGAAATCGGACAGAGAAAAAAAATCATTAATGATTATTTTGTCATAGATTTTCTCTGAGGATTTCTACCTTAGAGATTCTATCCATTGTGATAACACACTATTGATCCACAGTTCCCTGAAGACATCTACTACTGTGTCTATCACTGCTTTATGACATCTCTGATTAACCTTCTCTTAACTCTCAGTAGCATCTGGGACCATATTAACATCCTCTCCATACACAAATAAATGATGTAACTTCTTATTAAAAAATAATCCATCTTGAGCTCTTTTATATCATATCCTCCACACCTCAATATCTATTTACTTCTTTTCTAGTCACTGAAGATTTTGAAAGTAACTATTTGAAAGAAAGGATTTTATTGTTAGAGTTGTTTCTATTGCTTATTAGAAATCATTTTAGTACTATACACTTTTCTGCTTCAACCCAATAGGCTTTTTTCCATTTGAATAGTCTGAAAATGTACTTAATTTTGTGAGATTATAGTGTTTAATATGACTAAAAAGAAGACAAGACAATCCTTTCAATCTCTCAGATTTTTCTAAAATATGAATGATGCTCAAGTGATTAAGGAATGTCCACTGTATCAACAGTTAAGGACAATAAGAACTCGTGAGATAACTTATTGACAAAACAGCCCTGATGAATTAAAAGAAAAAAATACTAAATCCCCAATAATATAATTTAGACCCCCTTCTACCAACAACAAACTGTGGCAAGGCTGCATGGTTCCACAAATTTTTAACAGAATTCAGTTTTATCTCATTCATACCTATGATGAAAGAAATGTTTTAGGGAAAGAACCTAGCATTTGGCTGGGGCCAATTTGCCCTCCCAAGTCAAATGGGAGAGAAATTGTGGCTGATGAAATGCAAATTGACCAGTGCTGAAAGAGCCTGAGACAGTCTTGAGGTCCACACTTAAAGGGGAAAGAATCAGGAGGTGAGCAATGAGGAAAAAATTAACACAACTATCAAAGTTCTCAAGAGAAAGATAACTTAATTAAAGATCTTGAGCATGCTTACATAAAACAACAGGGAATGTGTTAATACTAGCAAAGGATATGGCCTCCAGATCAGTTAAATGAGACCAGAAATCTATGAATAAATGTAGCAAGATTATAGATTTAGATCTTAAAAAAAACTGAGCATTCCTAATATCATAATGTATTATTTAAAATTTCATCCCAGCTAGGGTTTACATGACATACTCATGAGTATTCCTTAAGGCCAATGTTATCCCACTGTATTCAGTTAGTTATTCTCCCAGGCTCTTCCACATCTATTTCTTGACTTTGAATTTTATGTTAAATTTTGGCTCTTTCAAAGGGGTACTGTTCCAACTGTTGTTTCAAAGATAATTATGGAGTTTTATAAGTTTTTACTGTGCCTAATGATGATGTGAGTGAAAGAGACATGAAGTAACTGATTTCTTGACCTGAGCTTTGGTCTTTGCCTGAGGAAGAAGTTTATTTCTCTGCAGCTACCAGTGTTAATGCACTTCTCCCTACAATTGTGATCAGATTCCCTCTTCTCCTGTAGCCACAAATAATAGTATTTCTTTATGTCTTGGAAATGTGATAAGGGTCTATACTCCCTTGCATATGATCACTAGCATTCTTTTCTGCCTTGGTCATAAAAAAAGAGAAAAGTATCCACATGTGCAAAAATGTTTGTAGCAGCCTAGTGGCAAGAAACTGGAAACTGAATGGATGCCCATCAATTGGAGAATAAGTGAATAAATTATAGTATATGCATATTATGGAATATTATTTTTTTAAGAAACGATCAGCAGATTGATTTCAGAGAGGCCTGGAGAGATTTACATAAATTGATGCTAAGTGAAGTGAGTAGAACCAGGAGAATATTATACGCAGAAACAAGATTATATGATGATCAATTCTGATGGACATGTTGCTTTTCAATGGCGAGGTGATTAAGGCCAGTTTCAATGGTTTTGTGACAAAGAGAGCCATATGCACTCAGAGAAAAGCCTGTGGGAACTGAGTGTGGATCACAACATAGTATTTTCACTCTTTTGTTGTTGTTTTCTTGCATTTTGTTTACTTTCTCTTTTTTTTTTCCTTTTTGATCTGACTTATCTTGTGCAGCATGATAATTGTGGAAATATGTATAGAAGAATTGCACATATTTAACATATATTGAATTTCTCACTGTCTAGGAGAGGAGGCTTGGGGAAAGGGAGGAAGAAAAAGTTGGAACACAAAGATTTGCAAGAATGAATGTTGAAAATTATCTATGTATATGTTTTGAAAATATAAAGCTTCAACAAAAAAAGAAAAAAAGAATCTGTGATCAGGGCCTCTATTTCCTTGTGACTGCTAGGACTGGTGTTTTTATTTGCTCTGAAACTGTCCCAAAACAGAGTTTGGGCAATTCAACTATGTCTTGAACCCAGTATTAGCAAATGGTCCTATGTCACCACTTTCTGGCCACTTGTCTAACCCCTGAAAGCTCCCAAAGTTATTGCAGCAGCTGCCATTCCAACTTCCTCTAAGACCTTCTATTGGCATTTAAACAACAAGGCTTGTGATGTTCTCCAAGCTTAACCACCACCCAGGTGTGACAGACCTTTCTTAAAGACATCATAAATTATTAGGTTAGAAATTTCCCCCTTCTTTTTTTTTGTTTCTGCCATTTTGGAATTTAATTATTTATTTTTAATAAGTAGTAGTTGTTGTACCTTGATTTGCTGAAATGCATTTTTTTAACAACAAGATACAAAAAAGTGTCTGAACATTAACATCAGTTGACTACAAAAAGGACTGGCTGGCTTGATGTAAATGTTTGTATATATATTATGTTTTTTTTTTTTTTTCTAAATCATAGCCATTCCAATACTGGCATTTGAATCATGATAACAATGTAATTATTTCCAATACAGAACTCAATTTAGTTTAGTGAAGAATTACTTTAAAATTGTTGGAGGGAAATATTGAGAGAGTTTAGTGAGTTCTTGATTTTTATTTTTCTATCTGACTCTGCTTTCTTATGTATTTTTTAAATGAATAAGAACGTTTCCTTATTTCATCTTTCTAACAGCCCATATCAACCCTACTATGGAAGAGATGTTAAAATTTGGTATGGTGTTATAATATATAACTCCAATGATCTCTGAAAAAGTTCATGGGGAAAAAGTTTCAATTTTGACTTGGACACTTATTAAGTGTTTGAATCTCAGTCATTTATCATCCATCTGCCTCAGTTTCATCATCTCTAAAACTCATATAATAACAACACTTTTTTTTCCAATACTATTGAGATATAATATATTTCTAAAACATTTTGCAAGCATTAATGCTACATGTTAGCTAGCTAATTAGCTAGTTAACTAAAGTAGAATAGTAATAGTAGTAGCAGCAGCAGCAGCAGCAACAACAACAACAACAGTAGTAGCATTTCTGAGTACCCAAAGAAAAGTTTATAAAAAAAATATATCCTCTATTGCCACATGAACTTGGTTAGAGAGGAGGGGGGGTGGAGCAGGAAATAGAGAAGCATATTGGAACCAGTGATTTCTAAGATTCCAGAACCTAATTGACTAGACTGGATTCATAGCTAAGGGAAACCTGCCTACATCTACTCAATCTCTATTTTATCTATTATGTGTTCTCAAATGAGAAATTGCCTGGTCAGACTATCTTATTTTTTTGTCTATTAAAGGGAAAGAGATGATTATATTATATTAAATTTATGCTTTATTTTAATAATTCAAATTGTAAAATTATCAAAAATTTGACAATTGCTTTTTGCTAGAAATTTCATGATTTAAAAATAAATATGTGCATATGAAAATACATGTTTTCTGCTTTACCAATATCTCATTCTCTTTGGTACATCTTTCATGCAACTATAACACCTTGTGAGAGAACATAAAAAGAACTGGATATTTCTACAAATCGTGATATTACTAAGTGCATTTACCCATCACTTCAGTAGATTTTACCAGCATAAGAACAACAATCCCATTGCTAGAAATGAAATTCAGCACCATCAATTAAACTTTATTGAGTATCCATTTAGTGCCTAGTACTAGTCTAGGGGGCTATATTCTGTTACAGCATAAAATCCCTTGTGGTTGCCTGTGTTCAAAGCCCATTTTCATCCATCAGTAAACTGCCAGCTAGTTTCCTCTAGTGTTGAAAGCAGAAGGCAAAGTTCAGAAGGAAATCACTCCAAAATCCTTTTTGGACAGAGAAGGAAGAGAGACACATGGACTGAGTATTAAATGCTAAACAAGTGAGAGATTTAGATCCATTTGAATATATCATTACATCAGTTTCCATGGCAAATCATCTAAATAACAGCTTGGAGATAAAGCTCTAGTTAACAAGCCCCTCTAGACTCTTTTGGAATTGCTTGAAACTTCCATGCCATTTTAATATAAGCCACTGAATGGATTATTTGCAAGCTCAAAAGCAACCAATATTCATTGATTTTCCATTTTAAGATTAACTATTTTACATACCTTTTGGTAAAAACATCAGAAAAAAGAAAGTTTGTAAACTGAGAAAATTTGAATCCCCAAGATGATTCTGGGCTTATGCTCAAGAATAATGTTGTAAGGATTTCTTGCATTCTATTTCTATCACTTTCATGTCTTGAAAAGTTGTTGATTTAATTGCTGTGGCAAAATATTTTATGATGCTATTTTTGAAATCATCAATGAAGTCACTCTATATGGTCACATTTGTTAATTTGGATGAAAAAATTAGAATGCTAGAAGGATCTAGGATTTCATTGATGAAGGAAAAAACTCAGCATATGAATTATCTGGAGCAATGCTGATTACCACACATCAATATCTTGGTATATAAGTACTACTTAATTATTCTTGGTCACAAAACTAATATTTGCTAGAGATATGATTTGAGCCTGTGTCTATTTTATTCTAATCCTGTATTTTCCATTATTACCAAGTTCCATTTAGATTAAAAATTTTATTTAATATGATCTAAATATTAAAAAATGCAATGATATGGGGATCTTCTGGCATGGAAACTCTACCATAATACATGGTAATGATTCATCTGCATTTAAAGTTTTAGAGAGATTACTGAATTATGATGAAATATTAAGTGACTTGTCTATAGTTATATAGCTAGTAAATATCAGATGTAGGTTTTAAACCTTAAACCAAAGTTTTCAGGACACTAAATTCATTCCTCTATCTTTAATGCTGGTGTCTGTTCTAGATGAGGTGTGTTCTAATATGCAATTGCCCAAAAATCAACAATCTCTCCTCTAATCATTTTAGAGTGTTTTTAAAATGGCATCAGGATCAAACTGGCACTGTTGAGGTGAGAATTCTTGTTAGAATTTTTCTAATACAAAAACAAACAAAAAGTTCAAATTTTGTTAGGGACATTTTGATTAAATAGAAAGTAGGGGAAAATAAATTGTAAAATTCTTAATGGGGGAGAGAATGTTATCTTGGTATGTGCATTTTCCTTTTTCAGCACACAAAAATAACATTCAATGACATTAAAAGACAACACATTATAAAAGGATTAAAGGAAATACTTTTTTTAAACACAACTCATTACCACAGGATATTACTGAGGCAAATAGTTTAGTATGATTAAAAAAGGATTAGAATTAATGAATGAGAAGAGTATCTGTAGTTACATTAGCAGAGGATAAAAAAAGATAAAGGCTATAAGTTCCCACGCTTCAGTAATAAAAATTAGAAGATAACCAGCTAAGCTTGGGAAAATATTTCCTCTCTGGGTCTTCTGTGGCATTAGAAAAGCTTAAATCGTTCTCTCTAAATCATACAGCATTGCTCCTTGCCAAAACTTTAAAATCAGACAAAATGGACCTTGGGTTTCCACCCACTAGACAATTCCAATGTTCCTAACTGAATAGATCCCTATTACTTGGGCCATCAAAGTGCAGAACAATGTGGGGAGAAAATTATAGTCACTTCTCCCCTGGGATATATTCATCAAACTGATGACCTAAAGTTGTGAATTTGTTTTTAATCCTATTGCCCAACCCTTCATCTATATGCTCAGTTAATGCATTTTCTATAAAAACTGTCCCTGAATAGATAATATGTCCCTAACTTTTTGAGACATTGAAGTTTTGTTTTAAAGAACCAAAGAAGATTTATTCACTGAACTAGTTTTTCTACTGTAGTTTTAAGCCCCTGACTTAGGGAATAAAAAAACCTCCCACCAGCCATATGTTCTCCTGAAGAAATGTTCCTTTCCAACTCCTGCATGTTGGTCAAATACAAATCAATAAACCCAAGACGTAATATAATATACCACAGAAATCCATTTAGAGAACAATTGCTTCATTGAAAGCTCATCTCCTCCTGCTATCAGAAATTGCTAGAAATGTGATTTTGCAATGAGTCCTATTTGTAATCTTGAAATAGATTGGAGCAAATGTAAAGTCAATGTTTAGATAAATGCTGTGCTTTGGGTAAATGGCACAATGCAAGATCCAATGGTGAGTACTGGTAGATGTCTGTTTTGAATAGAACTCAGCTAGATAATGGGACAAATTCCCATGACTCTTCAAAATACCAATAGGTTTCTTGCAATTAATATTACCAATGGAAAACTGAAAGAGGCAGACAAAAAGTGAGAGAATAGTGCTGAGTAGGCAAATGCCATCGTTTTTACTTTATGCACAGATCTTACAATAATATATGCTTTTTTAAAATTTTATGCATCTCAGTTTATTGTATAGCAAAGGCTATTTCTTTGAAGACCAACTATATTAGGTTTTTTGTAGGACTCTGCTTAATATTGTCCTCAATATTTAACTGTATGAGAATAAGAGTAAAAAGGAAGGTAGAAACATAACAAGGTCACACCTGCTAGATTTTTTTAAATGAAAGAGGCATATAATTTGTGATCAAATAGACTTTTTTAATGGCATCAGGCTGTATATTTCACCTAATACATTGGTGGAGTGTGGGGTGGAGAAGATAAAGATTCCTTTCAAACACTATTAAAAGAAAGACTCCAGCTTTTGGGATGAGTACTCACCATTCAACAAAAACTGCTGGGAAAATTGGAAACTAGTGTAGAAGAAATTAGGGCTGGACCCACACCTAACACTGCATACCAAGATAAGATCTAAATGGGTTCATGATCTAGATATAAAGAGTGACATTATGAGCACATAAAAGGAACATAGGATAGTTTACCTCTCAGACCTGTGGAGATGGAACAAAGTTATGTCCAAAGAAGATCTGGAACTCTTAATTGAACACCAGATACATAATTTTGATTATATTAAGTTAAAAAAGTTTCTGTACAAACAAAACTAATGCAGACAAGATTAGGAGGGAAGCATCAAATTGGGAAATCATCTTTACATTTAAGGGTTCTGATAAAGGTCTCATCTCTAAGATATATAGAAAATTGTCTCATATTTATAAGAATTCAAGCTATTCTCCAATTGATAAATGGTCAAAGGATATGAACAGACAATTTTCAGATGATGAAATTAAAACCATTTCTAGTCATATGAAAAGGTGCTCCAAATCACTATTGATCAGAGAAATGCAAATTAAGACAACTCTGAGGTACCACTACACACCTGTCAGATTAGCTAAAATGACAGGAAAGGATAATGACAGGTGTTGGAGGGGATGTGGGAAAGCTGGGACACTGATGCATTGTTGGTGGAACTGTGTACGGATCCAGCCATTCTGGGGAGCAATTTGGAGCTATGCTCAAAAAGTTATCAAACTGTGCATACCCTTTGACCCAGCAATGTTTCTACTGGGCTTATATCCCAAAGAAATCATAAAAGAAGGAAAAGGCCCCACATATGCAAGAATGTTTGTGGCAGCTCTTTTTGTAGTGGCTAGAAACTAGAAACCGAATGGATGCCCATCAATTGGAGAGTGGCTGAATAAATTATGGTATATGAATGTTATGGAATATTAGTGTTCTGTGAGAAACAACCAGCAGGATGATTTCAGAGAGGCCTGGAGAGACTTGCATGAACTGATGCTGAGTGAAGTGAGCAGAACTAGGAGATCATTATTCACAGCAACAATAATACTATATGATGATCAATTCTGATGGACATGGCTCTCTTCAACAATGAAATGCTTCAAACCAGTTCCAATTGTTAAGTAAAGAAAGCCATATACACCCAGAGAGAGGAATGTGAAATGTGGACCACAACATATCATTTTCATGCTCTCTATTGATGTTTGCTTGCATTGTATTTCCTTTTTCTGATTATTCTTTCTGTAGATACGATTTTTCCTGCACAAAAATGATGTGTGGAAATATGTATACACATATTAGATTTGTCAAGTATTTTAACATAACATGTAGTGGATATCCTGCCATCTAGGGGAGAGGTGGAGAGTAGGGGGGAAAATTTGTAACAGAAAGCTTTGTAAGGGTTAATGTTGAAGAATTATCCATGCATATGTTTTGCAAATAAAAAGTATTAAAAAAAAGAAACACTATTAAAAGAGAAAAAATCCTATTTGGAGAGCTGATGGCAAAATGAAAAGAAGCCCTTCATTTAGAAAGATAGTGAGTGATTTTTTTTAATGAACCTTCCTTACTTCTGTAGCTACACACTACAAAGAGAAATGACATGAAAAAATGAAATTTCCTTTGTGGTTCTTATTTGAAGGTGTCAAAAGCTCTCATTCTCTAAGAGGTCTGGATATACTGTAACTTCAATTTCTTGAAATTTCTACTTCCCTTTTGATCCATAGTCACATGCTGTTGTGAGAGAGTAAAGAAGTCATGATTATATGGCAAAACTGGTAAAACGCATTGACTAAGATTGACTGCTGGGCCATATGATCATGACCCATGATTCCAAAATCATTATGAATTCTGGGTCATTGAATTATTAGTAAACTGAGTAGTTTGGCTGCCTGCCTTATTAAACTGGGAAGTACTATTGTGCAGTGGAAAATGTTTAGGTTTCTATCCCAGCTCTGTTATTTACTGATATATGAATCTAAGTAAGTCAGTGGACAATGGAAGCAAGATGGTAGAGTGAAGACATGACTCTCTGTGCCCTCCTCTGACCTTCTCTCAAACAAAAAGAAGATTAAGCCTCTGGACTGATTTTTAACACAAATATTTGAATTACAAAACATTTCTTGCAGAAAGTACCTTTGAAGAGCTCGATAGCAGGTCTGTTTCAGGTTGGCAGGAGCTCAGGCAAAGGCTCAGGCAGTTTGGCCACAGCTCCAGGAGGCAGAGCAGGAAACTGGGCAGGACTCAGCAGATTTTAAACACCTGGGGAGTCTACCTGAGGCTCTGGGTACACTCTGCCCTGATTGCGGGCAGGTGCTCTGGCAGATCTGCTTTTTGTAAAAGGTAGATTGGAACCCTCTGCAAACACAAGGTCCTAGCCTGATGGCCCAGCACCAGAAGTTAATTATCTGAATTGCCCCAGGGCAAACTACCACAGCCACCACTTCTCAGCTTTAAACAGATCCCAAGCTTTAAAAAAAAATGAGTAAGAATACAAGAGAGCACTCACCATAGACAGCTTTTATGGAGAGAAAGAAGGGCAGACCCTAGATCCTGAGGTTCCCAAAACAACTATAGAGGAAGCCACAAAGACAGATTATGAGTTGGTCCCCCATTCACAAGGCTTTCCTGGAAGAATGCATAAAGAATATCAAAAGAGAATTAGATGAGAAATGGGGAAATGAATTGATATCAGTGCAAGAAAACTTCCAAAAGAGATATGATAAAGACACCAATTTACTGAAAAACAAAATTGGTGAAACGGAAAAAGTAAGCAATGAACAAATTGGCCAATTACAAAAGGAGTTAAAAAACATAACCAAAGAAAATAATACATTAAAAATTAAAATTGAACAAATGCAAATGAATGACTCAATAAGACTCTAATAATCAGTCAAACAAAAACAAAAAATGAAAAAAAATAGAAGGAAATATGAAATATCTCATAGGAAAAACAAAAGATTTGGAAAATAGATCTAGAAAAAGACAATCTAAGGATTATTGGACTTCCTGAAAGCCATGATGAAAAAAAAGAATCTAAATACTATCTTCTAGGAAATCTTGAAAGAGAACTGTCTTGATGTTTTAGAATCAGAAGGCAAAATCACCATCAAAAGAATTCACCAATCACCTCCTAAAAGACACCCCAAAATTAAATCCCCAAGGAATATCGTGGCTAAATTTCAGGACTATTTCACCAAGGAAAAGACATTGCTAGTAGCTAGAAAGAAACAATTCAAATACCGAGGAACTCTAATTAGAATCACACAAGATCTGTCAGCCTGGACATTTAAGGATCAAAGGGCCTGGAACCAGATATTCTGAAAGGCAAAGGAACTTGGATTACAGCCAAGAATAAGTTATCCAGGTAGAATGAGAATTATTTTCCAGGGAAGAAGACAGACATTTAATGATAAAGGTGAATTTCACTTATTTCTAATGAAAAGACCAGGGCTGAACAAAAAATTTGACCTCCAAACAAAGAACTCAAGAGACATATGAAAAGGTTAAAAGGAAAGAACTCTTGAGAACTATATTTCTACTATGGGTATACTTAAAGAATGAGAGTATAATTTGATATTACTTTGTTAATATGAAAAAGAAACTAGAGGTGGAAAGGCTATCATACTGGGAAAAAGAAAGAAAAGGTGGTAAAAATAAACTTTAAAAGGAGGTAAAAACAAGATAAAATCTCATGAAGAGGCAAAGAAAACCTAATATAATTGAGGGAAAGAAGGGAGGGAGATAAGTATTGTGTAAATCTTACTCTCATGACACTGGGCTCTAAAACAGTATATCAGACACATTTGGTTTCACAGAGAAACTTGTCCTTACTTATAAGGAAGTGGGAGGGAAAGGAGAAAAAAAGGGATAGACTAATAGAAGGGAAAATAGAAGAATCAAGGGAAAGGAGTAAAAGAGGAGGAGGAGATTTAAAGGGGGGGACTGTTTGGGGGAGGCGGTCATCAAAAGCAAAATACTGGGGAGAGGAGAAGGGAGAAAGGGAAGGGAAAGAGAAAAACATAATGGGTAAATAAGATGGAAGGAAATACAGAATTAGTTATTTTAACTGTGAATATGAATGGGATGAACTCTCCTATAAAGTGGAAGTGAATAGCAGACTGGATTAAAAACCAGAATCTAATAATATGCTGTTTATAAGAAACACATCTAAAGCATAAAGACACATACAGAGTGAAGGTAAAAGGCTGGAGAGGAATCTATTATGCTTCAGGTGAACAAAGAAAAGCAGGGGTAGCAATCCTGATCTCAGATCAAGTAAAAGTAAAAACAGATATAATTAAAAGGGATAAGGAAGGAAAGTATATTTTACTAAAGGGTACCATAGAAAACGTAGCAATAGCCATACTAAATATATATGCACCAAGTGGTATAGCATCCAAATTCATAGGGGAGAAATTAAGAGATGCAAGAAGAAATAGACAGCAAAACTATACTAGTGGGGGATCGCAACCTTGGTCTCTCAGAATTAGATAAATCAAACCACAAAATAAATAAGAAAGAAACTAGGGAGGTAAACAAATTGTTAGAAAAGTTAGGTATGATAGATCTTTAGAGAAAATTGAATAAAGACCGTAGGAAGTATACTTTTTTCTCAGGGGTTCATGGAACTTATATGAAAACTGATAATGTGTTAGGGCTTAAAAACCTCAAAATCAAATGCAGAAAGGCAGAAATTGTAAATGTTTCCTTTTCAGATCATGATGGAATAAAACTCACATGTAATATGAGGCCAGGAGAAAATGGACCAAAAGTTAATTGGAAATTAAATAATCTATGTTTAAAGAATGAATGGGTGAATGAGCAAATCATAGACACAATCAATAATTTCATCCAGGAGAATGACAATAATGAAACAACATACCAACATTTGTGGAATACGGCCAAAGTGATTGTAAGGGGTAATTTTATATCTGTAGATACTTACTTGCATAAGATAGAGAAAGAGAAGATCAATGAATTGGGCTTACTATTAAAAAAAAAAAAACTAGAAAAAGACCAAATTAAAAACCCTCAATTAAATACCAAATTAGAAATTCTGAAAATAAAAGGTGAGATTAATAAAATTGAAAATAAGAAAACTATAGAATTAATAAATAAAACTAAGAGTTGGTTTTATGAAAAAAAACAAAATAGATAAGTCTTTAGTTAATTTGATTAGAAAAAGGAAAGCGGAAAATCAAATTGTTAGTCTCAAAAATGATAAGGGAGAACTTTCCACCAATGAAGCTGAAATTAGAGCAATAATTAGGAGTTATTTTTCTTAAATATATAGTAAAAAAAAATTTAAAAAAATGATAAGGGAGAACTTTCCTCCAATGAAGAGGAAATTAGAGCAATAATTAGGAGTTACTTTGCCCAACTTTATGCCAGTAAGCTTGATAATCTAAATGAAATGGAGGAATATCTATAAAAATATAGATTACCCAGGTTAACAGAAGAGGATATAAATTATTTAAATAGCCCCATATTAGAAAAAAGAAATAGAACAAGCTATTAACCAACTTCCTAGCAAAAACAACTCCAGTGCCAGATGGATTTACATGTGAATTCTACCAAACATTCAAAGACCAATTAATTCCAATATTATATAAACTATTTGAAATAATAGGGAATGAAGGTAAAGTACCAAATTCCTTCTATGATACAGATATGGTGCTGATACCTAAACCAGGTAGAGTAAAAATAGAGATACCAATCAAATTCCCATGAAATTATTTTACAGATCTAGAAAAATAGTAGCAAAGTTCATCTGGAAGAACAAAAGGTCAATAATTTCAAGGGAATTAATGAAAAAAAAGGCTGATGAAGATGGCCTTGCTGTACTAGATCTAAAACTATATTATAAAGCAGCAGTCATCAAAACCATTTGGTACTGGCTAAGAAATAGAGTAGTTGATCAGTGGCATAGGATAGGATTACAGGACAAACTAGGCAATAACTATAGCAATTTAGTGTTTGATAAACCCAAAGACCCCAGCTTCTGGGATAATACTCTCTATTTGAAAAAAACTGCTGGGAAAATTGGACACTACTGTGGAAGAAATTAGGGCTTGACCCACACCTAACACCACATACCAAGATAGGATCTAAATGGGTTCATGATTTAGATATAAAGAGTGATATTATAAGCAAATTAGAGGAATATAGGATAGTTTACCTCTAAGATCTGTGGAGATGAAATAAATTTATTTTGGACATAAGAACTGGAACTCTTAATTGAACACCAGATTAAAAATTTTGACTATATCAAGTTAAAAAGTTTCTGTACAAACAAAACTAATGCAGATAAGATTAGGAGGGAAGCAATAAATTGGGAAATCATGTTTACATTTAATTGTTCTGATAAAGGCCTCATTTCTAAAATATATAGAGAATTGTCTCATATTTATGAGAATTCAAGCCATTCTCCAATCATTAAATGGTCAAAGGATATGAGCAGATAATTTTGAGATGATGAAATTAAAACTATATCTAGTCATATGAAAAGGTGCTCCAAATCTCTATTGTTCAGAGAAATGCAAATTAAGGCAACTCTGAGATCCCACTACATACCTGTCAGTTTGGCTAAAATGACAGGAAAAGATAGGGATGGATATTGGAGGGAATGTGGAAAAATTGGGACTCTGATACATTGTTGGTGAAACTGTGAATGAATCCAACCTTTCTGGAGAGCAATCTGGAACTATGCTCAAAAATTATCAAACTGTGCATACCCTTTGACCCAGCAGTGTTTGTATTGAGCTTATATCCCAAAGAGATCGTAAAGGAAAGAAAGGGCCCCACATGTGCAAGAATGCTTCTGGTAGCCCTTTTTGTAGTGGGCAGAAATTGGAAGCTGAATGGATGCCAATCAATTGGAGAATGGATGAATAAATTATGGTATATGAATGTTATGGAATATTATTGCTCTGTAAGAAATGACTAGCAGGATTATTTCAGAGAGGCCTGGAGAGACTTGCATGAACTGATGCGGAGTGAAATGAGCAGAACCAGGAAATCATTATACATGGCAAGAAGACTATATGATGATCAATTCTGATGGACAGAGCTCTCTTTAACAATGAAATGCTTCAAATCAGTTCCATTTAGTCAGTGAAAAAGTCCATATACACCTAGAGATAGGGATATGAAATTTGTACCACAACATAACATTTTCATGCCCTCTATTGATGATTGCTGGAATTGTGTTTCCTTTCTCTGATTTTTTTTCTTGTAAATGTGATTTTTTTTGGCACAGCAAGGTAAGTGGGGAAATATGCATATATATATATATATATACATATATATCATTGAAGCCATTAAAATAATTAACATGTAGTGGACTTCCTGCCATCTAGGGGAGGGGTTGGGACTAGAGGGGAAAAATTTGTAACAGCAAGCTTTGTAAGGGACATTGTTGAAGAATTACCCATACATATGTTTTGCAATTAAAAAGCTTTAATAAAATGCATTTAAAAATGAAAAAAAAGTAAGTCATTGAAAATTGTTCAGGTTGTTTCCTACCATATAAAATGAGCTGAATATTGTTACTTACTTCACAAGTTTGTTGTTGGGATTCAAATGAAATTCTATATTAAAGGAGCTCTGGAAAGACCTATATTTTTCTCAGCTTTATATCTCTGTCTCTGTTTCTGTCTGTGTCTCTGCTTTTCTCTGTGTGTCTCTGTCTTTTAAACAATCCCCAATTTATTCAAAATAGTTTTTTTCTAAACTGTAGTATTTCTTCATGGGAGAAGTGGTAAATTGTAGGTGTGAGCTGTGTATATGCTGTAAGGTTCAAGGTATATGTTGGTTAGTCTTGCTGAGCATATTTTACTGATTCCTCTGCTCTCCTGTCTTTTTTCTTCTCTCCTCTTCTTTCTTCTCCTCTCCTTTCCTCTCTTCTCTTCTCCTCTCCTTTTGTCTCTCTTCTTCTTTTTCATAGTTGATCTTCAATCTTTCATAGTTGATAATCTCACATTCTTGCAGTTATATACAATATATTCCAGGTTCTGCTTGTTTGCTCAGCAGCAGTTAATGTAAATCTTTCCAGGCCTTTCTAATATCAGAAAGAGGGGAGAAATCAGAATCAGATCACAATCAAAATCAGAAATGGGGAGAGCTTAAAGGAAGCATGAAGCACTAAACCCTGACTCCACAATTAGAGGTGCTTATAATAATATCTCATTAAAAATGAGCAAATAAAGAAGAAAGAACCACACCATTGAAACATATTGTGGGAACAGGGAAGATCAAGACTTATCTTCAGAAGAGGACACTTTAATTAAAAAAAAGCTATTGGGGGGTAGGGGGGTTTGACCCAAGATGATGGAGAGGACACACTTATTTTTCTGAGCTTTCCCCATGACCCTCACACTAACAGCAAATCCAGCCTCTGAACTATTTTTGGAGTGTCAGAACCCACAAATATAGGGAGTGTAATAAATTAGCAGTAGAAGATAATTTCAATGATCTCCAGAAAAAGTCTGTTTCAGTGAGGCACAGAAGGAGGCTAGTTAAGGCCAAGCAGGCCAAGCACAGATACAGCAGCACATGGTCCTGCATGCTGGAGAATCTATTGAAAGGAATCTACAGCAGTGTTGGTTACTCTGCCCTGGTTGCAAAACAGTAGATTAGCAGCATAGTTATAAGAAATCCAACAAAATAAAAAACACAAATAGTGTACCTTGAAATGCCAGAATTTAATGGGACCTGACCACACCTATCCAGCACTGGAAATTAGTCAGCACTGATGCAGTGCAGCCACTGCTACTTGTATAGGAAGCTTGGAAAATCTCCCACTTATCCTAAAAGCAGACCTCAACTTAAAAAGAAATTAGCAAAAAACCTAAAAGAACTCGGATCGTAGATAGTTTTCATGGTGAAAGAGAAGAACAAATTTAAAACTCTGAGGTCACTAAAAGCAGATCATCTCAAAATGAAGCCCCAAAGCGGGGCATAAATTGATCCCCATCTCACAAGGCTCTCTTGGAAGACATTAAAAAGGATCATAAAAGAGAATTAGAAGGATAATGGAGAAAGGGAATTATAACTTTGCAAGAGGGTTTGGAAAAGGAAACACAGGAATTATTGAGAGAAAGCTCCTTACAAAATAGATTTGACAAAACAGAAAAAGAAAACAATTCCCTGAAAAAGAAAATTTGTGAAATGGAAAAAGAAAACAACTTTCTGAAGAACAGAATTTGCGAAATGGAAAAAAAATCCACAGATCAAAGCAACTCATTTAAAAATTCAATTGGCCAAATACAAAAAGAACAAAAAAAGTAATTGAAAAAAATAATTCACTAAAAATCAGAATTAAACAAATGGAAATGAACAACTCAATGAGACATCAAGAATCAATCAAAGATAATTTTTTAAAAATTGAAGAAAATGTCAAATATTTACTTAAAAAAGCAACTAGCCTGGAAAAAAGATGAATGAGAGACAATTTAAGGTTTATATCACTTCCTGAAAACCATGAAGATAAAAAAGGGTCTAGATATTGTCTTTCAGGAAATCATCAAAGAAAACTGCCCTGATGCCCTAGAATCAGATGGTAAAATAGCCATTGAAAGAATTAACCAATCACGTCCTGAAAGAGAAAGCAAAATGGAAACTCAAAGGAATGTAGTGGCTAAATTTCAGAACCATGAGACAAAAGGGAAAAAAAGATATTGCAAGCAGCCAAAAAGAAACAATTCAAATACTGAGGAGGCACAATCAGGATTACTCAGGACCTAGCATTTTCCACCTTAAAGGATCAAAGGGCCTGAAATCAGACATTCCAAAAGGCAAAAGGACTTGGAATGTAGCCAAGAATAAACTACTCAGCTAAATTGACCATTTTCTTTTAGGGAAGAAGATGAACATTCAATGATACATATGGATTTCATTAATTTCTGATGAAAAGACAAGAGTGGAACAAAAAAATTTGGCCTTCAAATATGGAACTCAAGAGACACATAAAAAGGTAAAAGAATTCTTGTGAACTATATCTCTGTGCAGGTATAATAGTTATACTGCAGGTATAATTTGCTTTTACTGCTATAATATAAAAAAGGTAGAAAGGGGATTATAATTCAAAAAGGGGAAAATGGAGATAAAATGATAAAAATTACATCTCCTGAAAAGGTAAAGAAGATCTATTGTAATTGAGAGGAAAAAGGGAGAGGATGAACATTATGTGAACCTTACTGTCATCAGATTTGGTTCAAAGAAAGAATTTTAGATATATTTACTTTTACAGAGAAATTTATCTCATGTTATAGGGAAGTGAGAAGATAAAGGGAAAAAGAACCAGGGAGGCCAATAGAAAGAAAAACAGAAATAATATGGGGAAGGTAAAAGAAATAGGGAGGGGCTATAAAGGGGAGTGCTGCTTCAGGGAAGTGGTGGTCAGAAGCAAAATACTGGGGAGGAGGGCAGGTAGGTGGCACAGTGGATATAGTGCCAGTTTTGAAGTCAGGAAGACCTGAGTTCAAGTCTGGTCTCAGACAATTAACACTTCCAAGCTGCAAATCACTTAGCCCCAATTGCCCCAGCAAAACAACAACAACAAAAAAACAAAACAAAACAAAACAAAACAAACAACAACAACAACAACAACAACAACAAACACAGAGGAGGAGGGAATAGGAGAAAGGAAAAGAGAGAAAATCTTATTTTGGGATAAATAAGATGGCAGGAGATACAGAATTAGTAATTTTAACTGTGAATGTGAATGGGGCAAGTTCTCCCATGAAATGGAAGCTGATAGCAGACTGGATTAAAATCCAGATTCTTCCAATATATTGTTTGCAAGAAACACGTTTAAAGCAGAGTGATACATGAAGAATGAAGGTAAAGGGCTGGAGCAGAATCTCTTATCTTTCAGTTGAATTTAAAAAAAAAGCAGGGATATCCATCCTAATCTCAGATCAAGCAAAAGCAAAATAGATCTAATTAAAAGATATAAGAAGGGAAACTATATCTTGCTAAAGGGTACCATTGATAATGAAGCAATATCAATACTAAATATATATGCACCAAGTGATATAGCATCTAAATTCCTAAAAGAGAAGTTAAGAAAGCTGCAAGAAAAAATAGATAGCAAAACTATACTAGTGGGGGATTTCAACTTTGCTCTCTCAGAATTAGATAAATTGAACAACAAAATAAATAATAAAAAGGAGGTAAATTGAATATTAGAAAAGTTAGGTATAATAGATCTTTGGAGAAAATTGAATGGAGACAGAAAGGAGTACACTTTTTAAGGGGTACATGGAAGCTATACAAAAATTAACCATATATTAGAGGATAAAAACCACAAAATAAAATGCTGAAAGACAGAAATAGTAAGTAAATTTTACAGAATACAATGCAATAAAAATTACATTCAATAAAAGGTCAGGGGGAAATAGACCAAAAATTATTTGGAACCTAATCTAATCCTAAAGAATGAATGGATCAAGAAATAAATTACAGACACAATTAATAATTTAATCCAAGAGAATGACAATAATGAAATAACATACAAGAAATTGTGGGATGCAGCCAAAGTACTTATTAGGTGAAATTTTATATCTCTGGATGATATATAAAATAGAGAAAGAGATGATCAATGAATTGGGCTTGCAACTAAAAAAGCTAGTAAAAGAACAAATTAAAAACCCCCAATTAAAAACAAAACTTGAACTTCTAAAAATAAAAAGGGAGAATAATAAAATTGAAAGAAGAAAAAAAAAACTAGTGAATTAGTAAATAAAACTAGCAGTTGGTTTTCTGGGAAAAAGCCCCAACAAAATAGATAAACCTCTAGATAATTTGATTAGAAAAAAGGAGGAAAATGAAATTGTTAGCCTCAAAAATGAAAAGGGAGAACTTTCCACCAATAAAGATGAAATTAGAACAATAATTATGAGCTATTTTGCACAACTTTATGTCAGTAAATTAGATAATCTAAATGAAATGGAGGAATACCTGCAAAAATATAGGTTTCCCATATTAATAGAAGAAATAATGTATTTAAATAGTCCCATTTTAGAAAAAGAAATAGAAGAAACTATTAATCAGCTCCCTAAGAAAAATCTCCAGGCCCAGATGGATTTATATGTTAATTCTACCAAATATTTACAGAACAGTTAACTCCAATACTTTATAACCTATGTGAAAAAATAGGGAAGGAAGGACTCCTACCAAATTTCTTTTGTGACACAGACATGGTACCTAAACCAAATTGGATGAAAACAGAAAAAAAAAATTATAGACCAATTTCCTTAATGAACATTGATACAAAAACTTATTTTAAATAAAATATTCACAAAGAGATTACAAAAAGTCATCTCCAAGGATAATACATCATGACCAAATAGAATTTATACCAGGAATGCAAGGCTAGTTCAATATTAGGAAAACTATTAGCATAATTGACTACATCAATGACCAAACTAACAAAAAACATACAATTATCTCACTAGATGCAGAAAAAGTATTTGATAAAATCCAACACCCATTCCTATAGAAAACTCTAGAGAGTATAGCAATGAATGGACTTTTTCTTAAAATAATCTGTACTATTGATTTAAGACCATCAGCAATCATCATATGTAATGGGGACAAACTGGAACCATTCCCAGTAAAATCAAGGGTGAAATAAAGTTGCCCACTATTACCATTACTATTCAATATTGTATTAGAAATGTTAGCTTTGGCAATAAGAAAAGAAAAAGACATTAAGGGAATTAGAGTAGGTCATGAAGAAATCAAATTACGATTCTTTGCAAATGATATGACAGTTTATATAAAGAACCTTAGAGAATAAACAACAACAACAACAATAAAAAACTACTAGAAACAATGTACAACTTTAGCAAAGTTGCACGATACAAAATAAATCCACAGAAATCACCACCATTTTTATATATCACCAACAGAGTGCAACAAGAATAAATACAAAGAGAAATCCCATTTAAAGTAACTATTGAAAAAATAAAATATTTGGGTGTCTACTTATCAAGACAAAATCAGAAACTATATGAACACAGTTACAAAACACTTTTGACAGAAATAATATCAGATCTAAACAATTAGAAAAATTACTCTTGGATAGGCCAAATGAATATAATAAAAATGACAAAACTATATAAATTAATCTAGTTATTTAGTGGTATATCATTCAAACTCCCAAGAAATTATTTTACAGATGAAGAAAAATAATAACAAAGTTCATCTGGAAGAAAAAAGGTCAAGAATTCCTAATGAATTAATGAAAAAATGCATATGAACATGGCCTAGCTGTACCACAGGTAAAACTGTATTATAAAGCAGTGGTCATCAAAACCATTTGATATTGGCTAAGAAACAGAATAGTCAATCAGTGGAATAGATTAGGTTCAAAGGACAAAATATTCAATGACTATATTAATTTAGTGTTTGATAATCCCAAGGACCCCAGCTTTTGGGATAAAAATTCACTATTTGACAAAAACTACTGGGAAAATTGGAATTTGGCACAAACTAGGCATTGACCACACCTAATACTGCATATCAAGATAAGGTTGAAAAGGGTTCATGATGTAGACATAAAATGATATTATAAACAAATTAGACGAATACCTCTCAGTTCTGTGGAGGAGGAAGGAATTTGTGACCAAAGAAGAACTGAAGATTATTATTGATCACAAAATAGATAATTTTTATTATATTGAGTTTAAAAGTCTTTGTACAAACAAAACTAATGTAGACAAGATTATAAAGGACACAATAAACTGGGAAAAC
>JAJPUD010009342.1:54213-75609 GCA_023553655.1 Myrmecobius fasciatus | reverse complement strand
TATAGATATGTATACATGTATTGTATTTGTCATATAATTTATCCTATTTAGCATGTATTAGATTACCTGTCATCTAGGGGTGGGGGGTGGGGGGAAGGAGGGGAAAAGTTTGGGAAAAAAAGTTTTTGCAAAGGTCAATGTTGAAAAGTCACTCATATGTTTTGTAAATAAAATTTTTATATTAAAAAAAATTAGTTTTCTTCTTCCAGCAATTTTTTTCCTGCAAATATCTCTCCTCTCCATTTCTTTATTTCTTGATATCTTCTGTTACTTTCACTAGAGAACTTCACCATCAGAAATATATGCATGCCATTGAAATCACAGAACTTACCTATATCTGTTTATGTTATCACCACTTGTGATTATGCAAGTGAATGCTAGATACTGCAATGCATCATGTATAGGCTGCAATTTTTTTAGCACCCACAGAATAGTAAAACATTTATTGATGGTAAGCATTATTTGCTAGTAGCATACCATTTTCATAAATTAATAAACACATGCAAAATTTATTTGCAAAACTTCATATGAAAAACCTATCTAAATTGCCTGCCATTTTCAGAAGAGGGGAGAGCACTGAAAAAAGGAGAATGATCTGGAACTCAAAATCTTATAAAAATATATGCTAAAAATGGTGTTTACATGAAATTGGGGGAAAATGCCACTTTCAAAAAATGGGTAGTTGGAATGCTTAACCAGTTCAAGGCAAAAGCTTCATAACTATTGTTCAGTATTTAGAAGACTATCACATATAAATATGATTAACACTAGAAGACAGAACCATAAGCAATGAGTAGAAGTTGCACAGAGAAAAAATTAGGTTCAAAATTATGGAAAAAACTTTTTAAAATTTAGACTTGTTCATAAATCACATGCCTACCTTGGAAGTTAGTGAATTCCTCATTTTTGGAGGTATTCAAGAAAAAATTGGATCAACACTTAGGTAAATTTTAGAGGGTTTTTGTTCAGATATGGTTTAAACTAAATGAGGGTTCTTAGTCTGTGATAGATTTCAAATGAAAGACAAATAAAAGATATTAATAAATAAATTAATGGAAAGGAGATTTGTTACAATTAAAAAAGTTTGCAGTTAAAAAAAAGATATTTGCTGTATGAACAAAATTAATTTATACAACAGAGTAAGACAAAATATAATGTTTTACCTAGAGTTAGTCAAGGATATTTGGAGCTAGTAGATATTCAATAGATGGCGCTTTATGATGATTACTGTATTTTTGGATTATAAGGAATAAGCCATCTAGGATCCATTCTTTTGCCATTATACTGAAGCACCTTCCTATATTCCACAGAAAGACCCATTTAAAAGGTAATTTCTCCATTGGCAATTCATTTAACCAATTTTGTTGTCAAGAAATCTTTCATTATATGTAACCTAAATTAACTCATGGTATTAAACTGCTTATTTTTTTCTTATTCTGTGTTCACTGGAAAAGAATAGAGAAGATTATATTATTCTCTGCGTGTGAAGAAAATTTATTTATATGAACTTCTCCCCTGTAATCTCTATGAGAAAAAAAAATCATCCAAATGGACAATCAACCCACAAACTTAGTACATTCATTCAAAGGTCATGTTCATTAAAAATATGCCATTCAGGAGATTCCTATTTCATTGGGAGCTCACAATTACTTCATAACACTTGACTGCTGAAATTGCTACTGTGACCTGTACAGGGTAGAGAATTAATGAGTCTTTGAATGACTGGATGACTTTAGGTATTAACATAAACTCATTCTTTGAGTGAAAATGATTCCTTTCAGAGGTAACCCAGGGCAACATCCTTTTTGTTGTTGCTATGCTATACTCACTTTGCTCATGGGCAACAATGTAGTAACTATTTCACCAACAACAATACTAATATTTCTTTCCCCTGATTCTCATACATTTTTAAATGAATATGTTTATTTTGCATTCATTTTTCTCCTTTCCACTACCTCAGCCATTATAAACAGCAACAAAACAGCATAAAAACAAAAAAACAACTCAGCCCCTGAACCTCAAAGCAAAAAATGCTCATTTTTTTTCTAGTGGAAATTATATAGAGGAAAGTCAGAGGCAAATTTCAAATCTGCTCTTGTTTTTCATACTTAATATTTTGCTCATTTTTGTCCATATAAATACAATCTTTGCTTTTTCATAACTTAATTAAAATAATAAAAAGATGAGCTGGAAGCTCATCTTCTGTCTGCATAATCCTGACAACTCAAGTTGTACACAGGGCAGCAGGAAAAATTTGTACCTTATGCTCTCCCCACCTAGTTTTGACTTCTTCAGCCAAGTCTTCATCTTGATTAGTAATTGAGAGGATTAAGTGTGGCAATACCTGTTGCCAAATGATATTCTTACGTTTTAAATGTATTGTCAAGGTGATTGTGAGCAACAGTTTGTGTCTGTGACAATGGAATCATAATTTTTAAGGCCATGTGATATGGTGGATTGGCTGCCATTAGAATCAGCCAGGCCAGGATTTCCTCTGACACATTATCTTGTGGCTCTGGGTACATCATTAAATCTTTCGGTGAACTTTCTAAGACGATACCTTAATAGAATTCCCAGACTGTATTACTGGAGGGAGTTTCTACACCAGAAATATTGCATAGCAAAGAATTTACAGAACTGAACCAACCACCACTTGTGATTATGCAAAGGGATGCTAGAAACTGCAATAGACCATGTATAGGCTGAATGTTTGTTAGCACCCACTGAATCATAAAACAAAAACTGACGACTAGAGTTATGCATTAGAAACCTACCACTTTTGCAAATTAAGAAAACACAAGGAAAATATGGAAATACATTTTGCATTATTTCACATGTGTAATCTATATTATATTGCTTGCCACTTCAATCAGTCAGGTGGGAGGGAAGTAGAATACTTAGATCTCAAAATAAAAAACAAATTAATGTTAAAGAATAATCATTAAGGGGCAGCTAGGTGGTGCAGTGGATAGAGCACCATGTCTTAAGCCAGGAAGACCTGAGTTCAAATCTGGCCTCAAATCCTAGCTGTGTGACCTTGGGCAAGTCACTTAACCCCAGTTGCCTCAGCCAAGGGGGATAAAAAAAACAACCATTAATTAACAATAGAACTCTATTTTATAAAAACAGATTTTAAAATAACAACTGTATATTGCCATGTGTAACTTTATACATTTATGTAAGTTTGCAAAATGCTTTATATATATATATTTTTTCATTTGTCTCTCACAAGTGCCCTGTTAGATATGTTATTGTAATCCCCATTTTATAGACAGGCAAACTTAAATTCGCTCTGTGATTAGCCCAGGGCTACATAATTTATGACTCTCTGTGGTAGTGCTCATACCAAGGTATCCTGAATCCAAGTTCAATACTCTATCTACTATGTCCTGAAGAAGACAGAGAATGTGAAAATATGTGAGATTCCCATTGAATTCTAGCTGTACTCTGCCCACAGCAAGCATTCTGACTTTAAGGAAAACTTGAAATTTGTGATTAATCCATAACAACTAACAATTATAAAAACAAGATGGGATTAGACCTGATGATCTCTAATGTCTAGTTATGTATAGCAGTGGTTCTCAAAATGAGTCAGAGAATCCTGGAATTCTCTGAAACCCTTTATGAGGGTCTACAAATTCAAAATTATTTTTTATTTCTAATATGGTAAATATCTATAAATACAATCCACATAAACAAAAACTCTTTGGACAAATCCTCAACTTTTATAAGTATAAAGATACTGAGAACAAAATTTTGAGAACCACTGACCTATAAGATTTATTCTTACTTTTCAAATGAGATAAAATTTTGTAAAAAAGCTCTTAGTACAGTGTCTGGGATGTAGAAGACAATAGATAAATGCACCTTCCCAACTCTTCCTTCCCTATAACCCTCATTTTAGAAGATGTGTTAGTTTTAAATTGACACCGGAAAAGAAAAGGAGGTATTTGATTCATTTTCTCTTAAATAACTCAGTAGTTATTATGAAAAAATGATACTGATTAACCTTTGGGGTCAGGATAAGATAATTTACCATCACCTTGCAAGTGTGATAAACCCTTGGGGAAAAGATTTTGCCTTGAGATTTATACTAACTTTTGGAATGAAATCAAAGTGTTTATAATTAAAGACACACCAAGTGAATTGAACTATGATGTTGTCTTCATCTAAGCTATTTTTGTCTTCTTTTACAAGGTATGGTTGAAATGAGCCATTAGGAGTACTATGGATTTTTTGGAGGGGCAGGACAGGAATATTGTATGTTTTTCTTTCTCCCTGCATTACAACATTGTTATCATGCAATATGCTAATTATGAACCGTTCTTTCAAAGTAATATTTTTAAAGTGAAAAAAATAGCTAGCATAAGTAATTTTTAATATCATTTGCTAGTACATATCAAATCAAAGGATCTGGCTAAGGAAATATAAATTTGGGGGGAACAAGATTAAAAGTTTGAAAAATTCTGGTCCTAACTCTCCTTGCAAATATATTCTAAACTTTTCCTCCAATCTACGCAGAAATCAGTGTAATAACTTTGGACTTTATTTGCATCAATTTATTGGCAAGATGGATATTATATTAAGAGACAACTTACTTTCAAAACATCCTGAAAGTCAACAAATACAATGTCAGGAAAGTCAACTCTAGTACATAAAGACAATTATTTTTAATGTGATGACAAACTACATATCCGAATGTATTAACATTGATAGAGAAATATGTATTTTTACTATGTACTAGATATGAAAAAGAACAACCCCACTACAAATAAATGGGTCATATGTGTGAAATATTCTTCTTAGGAGAGTTTATTGATTTAGAACTTTTTTCTTCAAGTTTTGGAAATTGTACAGTTCTTTTTATTCAGAAAGATCTGGAAACATTATTTTTTATTTTTCAAGGAATTTCTGAACACATTAAAGCAACTATTTAAGAAAGTTCTAAAACTTTCCTTGTATATGAAACCATATAGAACATTTGCCAACTATTAAGT
The DNA here is from genome assembly GCA_023553655.1 of Myrmecobius fasciatus. Classification (NCBI taxonomy): domain Eukaryota; kingdom Metazoa; phylum Chordata; class Mammalia; order Dasyuromorphia; family Myrmecobiidae; genus Myrmecobius; species Myrmecobius fasciatus. The sequence goes on along the minus strand of JAJPUD010009342.1, from coordinate 70,612 downwards.
AGAAAAAATGAAACTATTAAATAGGAACAATTAACTGGGAAACAGAACAGCTAGCAAACAATGTGTCAAAAACATTATGAGAAGAAAATTCATTTTAAAAGAAATAGTTTCCAAGATATAAGAAATGGTATTCAAGCTGGACTGTATTCTGATCAAATCATATATGGAGTATTTTATTTGATTTTAGGCCCCTGACTTTAGAATATTGACAGGCTGGAGATCATCTAAGAATGATTACAACTAGCATACACTCAAGGATTGTGGGGACATTCAGTCCCAAGAAGTGAAGACTTGGATAACATGCTCATTTTCTTTGTATTTGATGTATTTGATGAGTTCCCAAAAGAGAAATTAAGGGATTTTAGTTTTCTTTCTTTCTTTTCTGGGTTGTTCCTTTTGTTTTGTTTTGCATGTCCCTGTAAGACAGAACCAGAAGCTTTGGGTAGGAATTTCAAGAAAATTGCATTTTAGCTTGATATAACTATATAACTATTAACTTCCTAATTGCTATACTTAGCTCACAGTTGAACGGGCTGCCTCAGGAGGAGTAATAGGTTTCTTTAAAGGAGAAGTGAGAGTGAGAGGCTGAAAGAGTTCCTGTCAAAGATTTTATAGAAATAAGGTAAACTTATTCATATATGTGTTAGACTAGATGTCCTTTCAAATTCCTTGCAATCTGAAATCTTTATATTTTTAAATGATCTAGACCAATTCAGAAAAATAAAGATGATAATAGCACACAAAATAATCAAGAAAGTTTTTTTTTTTACCTTGGTGAGCTTGTCCCATGCAGATAATAATTAATGCAATTAGAATCTTCAAGAAAAATATAGTAAATGTGAAGAAAGGTATTATGCTATGTTTCAAATTTGCCTTTTTGCTGGTGCCTGACAAATTTCCAAATAATAATTATTTTTGAATTCAAATGAATAGATCAAAATACTATATGATATTTACTACTTTGTGTTAACTTTATCAAAAGTCTGATTCTCTTACAGAGCAGAAATAATTTTCTTCCTTGGTCACAAATTACCCATTTAACACTGGTTAGTCATTTCACTGATTTTCAGTTGTTTCAATTATGTCCAACTCTTCATGACCCATTTGAAGTTTTCTTAGCAAAGATACTGGAATTATTTACTATTCCCTTCTCCAGTCCATTCCTACAGATGAGGAAACTGAAACAAACAAGGTTAAGTGACTTGCCCAGGGCTGTATGCTATTAGGTACAAGGGGAATGAGATAAGAAAACACAATCTGATCTTTTAATAACTAGGTGAATTAAAAAAAATATCTAACTGGTGGATAAGCAATAAGTATACAATTCAAGTGGTAAATAATAAAGTAGGAGGACTGTATGGTATAATGGAAAGGAAATTGGACTTAGATTCAAAGGCCCTGAGTTTAAATCCTGGTTGAAATCTTTGGGGCAAATTAATTCAGTTTTTTCAATCTCAGTTTCTTAATTGTTAAATGGGATAAGTAAGATATACTTCACCAAAGGAGTGAATAAGATTATTTGTAAAGAGTTTTTATTATGAGGTGTATTTGCAAAACACCATCACAAACAAAATAGATAAGTGAAGAAAAGGGTATTTTTTTTTGGTGGGGAGGAAGGAGATTCATTATGTAATAGATCCAATGTTAGTAGAATGTAAACTACATGAAGCCAAAAAGTGTCAGTTTTCTATTTATATCCTTAGTACCTAGTACATAACCAAATAAATGCAACTTGATTAATTACTTTTAAAATTCATGAAGCACTTGTATTTTGACAATCTGAGGAAAATAAAGCATGGGATTACAGATTGAGGGCTAAAAAGATTTAAAACCCAAATCTAATAAATCAGGTAACTGAAGTTCAGAGAGGCAAAAGTGATTTGCCAGAAGAACAGTAGTAATAAATGGCTCTTGAACCCAGGTCCAGTGACTTCAAATGAAATGTTCATTTCATTGGATATTTTCCTCCACATATATGAATGTGGAGGAATGTCCACATTTCCTCCAGAATTTTAATCTAGGTCTCCTAACTATAAATGCACATTCTTTCTACATTTATCCACTGGTAAAAAGGTTTAAATTATAATGAACCGTATTTATCATCAAGGAAAAGGCATAAGAGAATAAAAGATTTTCCGCCTTTATTCCTAAAGCAGCTTCATCTTGTGTTGTAGCTGACTGAAGTAATACATGCACACATCCTTTCTAATATGGAGATTAGTCCTTGATTCTACTTAAATTAAAGCAATACATTTCCTTTTCCATGATTATTAATCTGATTTGCCTCTCACAAATGAAAGACTTTCAAATTATCTACTGGAGGTGTACTTGATAGAACTTTCTGAAGACATGCCAGGGACTGAGTCTACTCTGAAATAAATTACATGGGCAAAAGGAAAGCTATCTTTAATTACTTTATCACATAACTCTTGCTTAACACTTTGGAAGTTGCCATGGTGACCGCGGAATTGGCTTCTTATGTTATATTTAGTGCTCGTTTACATGTAGTCAATTTACATTTTAAAGACGTAACATCTATCCTTCATCTATAAAGTTAGTCATTCCATGACTGGAGTTGCTTTTTCAGAGAGATCTGACTTTTACCCCCTCCCTCAAAAACTGCCAACTGTGTCCTACAACATTGGTCTGAAAAATTTATTTGCAAAATTTTTCAAATTATTATTCTATCAGGCTTCTTTATTAAAAAATAATGCTGAGATAATTTATTATAGAGTAACCCAAGGTTTGATGAGGTAATTAGGTTTCCAAACCTGTTATTTTATTTTTCATAATTAATACCATAATCATATTAATCTAACCTCAATTATGAAAAGAGTGACATTGTGAATATTAACAAATAGTGGGAGCTGAATATTATTACAAAAAGCACCTGTACCCTTAACAGTGTAGAAACCCTCTAGGAAATAGGTGAGTAATGAAAAAAGTACCCCTATACTCTACTGATTTGGGAAATTAATTAAATAAATAAAAGATATTTTATTATCATGATGACTTTAGCAAACTTAGCACTTTCTTCCAGTAGCAGATAAGTAATTTCATAATTAGCTATCTGACTCTTTGATTATGAAATGTTTATTCATTGTCTTGTACTTCTTGCTCACCTTTTCCATATTATATACATAATGTGTGTATAGGTACACACACAAACATGTGTGTTTATATGTATATGTATACGTATATATGTGTATATATATGTATACCCCCCCATACATATTGAGTGTTAAAGGGAATGGTGTCTCTCCTCCTATTAGAGATTTGTTGCTTATGAGTCTTTCTTCACCTCCCTGGTATAAATTTTCTTTCTCTGGTCTGGAAAGTAGCAACAATTCTTCACTTTATTTATTTATTTTTATTTTTTGGTTAGCTTTTAAGCTCCAACTCAAAGGAAGTACTTCTGTCAAAACACTTCAATATTAATTCTCCTTATTTTTTTTCCTTTGCGGATGTTGCTTCCTTCCAACATCATTTCCAATAAATACAACCTTAAGTTGCAGTTATCAGTGATCAACACAATTTATAAAGACAAACTGAACATTTAAACAAAGAAAGGTATACCATATCCTTCAGATATTTTCCCTGAGCTTCCATGAAGTAGCTCAAAAAAAGAAATAAAAGACAGTATTATTTTCTTCTCCAGGGGTCTCACCAAAACAGAATCAGTCTGTATATATCTTACATCTGATTGACCCCAAGTGGATTTTCTCCAAATGTTTTTCTCTCCTTTTTTTGTAGCAATAAATTCTGACTTAAACTTTTTCAACTTCATGTTACTTCTTACACTTGGCTGTTCTTCGTATGCAGCTTCTTTCCCCCTTGTTTCATCAGGAGTTGGGTTCATCATTGAATCTATCTACTGGACTCATCAAAGGGACTTTTAAAGGTTGACCTGACTTTTATCCTATTAGTCTTCGTCCATGGAGTTTTTTACTTTTTTATCAGTCAAGTAACTAGTTCATATCTCATGAATGGAACATATGTCTTTATATCACAAAGAATTTTACAACTTGCTATCAGACTCCTTTACTATGATTAGATTAGTGAGAAAACAATTCTATTATATGAATAAAACTTTCCAATGAATATGGTAGAAAATCCTGTCACTAAAGTCTTCTTAAAGACTTGAAGATAGGATCCTATGAATAATAGAAGATGTGGGTGAACTCTAATAGAATACTTATTTCTTTAAGTTAGAAAACGGTTTGGTTTTGTGTTTTTATCATGTGTCTGCTTTCAAGGAGGGACCTAATACATACTTTGGAAATTACTTAAGTTGAACTGAAATACTATATTTACATATTATTTTGATGAATATTATGTGTACATAATTTGCTTAATTTTCTTTATTTTCATGAAATTGAAGTATCTTCTTAATACTTTCTCAACCAGTCATTATGCCTCTTTTCTGCCTTTAAAAAGGGAATAGAATTTTGGGATCCTATATCTTTTATAAATTTAAGGATCAATAATAATGAGAAAAGATTTTCTCCAATTCAGGTTTAACTCAACATTTCATAAAACTCAAAATATTTGTGCCAATACTTACATATAATGAGCAATCATGTATATATTATACATATAATTGCAATTATAAAATATTATCTTTCTAAGATACTGAGGGATTAAGTAATCAAATAATAATCAATTTAGTTGACATATAAAGGGTTTTATCTTTTTATATATTTTTAGAACTTTATGAAATATTTATATATACATGGAAAACTCCATTTTGGAGATAACCTTTCTGGTTGTATTTTTTTCTACCATATCAAATACATTTTTAAAATGTATATTTATTCATTTATTTGTTGCGTGTAGTTTAAAAAAATTTTATTCATTCATTTATTTGTTTATGCTAAACTTTAATAAAAATAGGAAAAAATTGCCATGTGCATAGCAGAACATGAGAGAATCCAAAACATAAAGTAAAAATTTCCATTTCAAAAAACCCTATATAATAAATACTACGTATTTTGTTCAGAACAGTCCATAGCTTCTTTGCTTGCTTGTAGGTTTTCTTTTGTTCTGTGCTGTGCACTTTTTGCTTTATTCTTTTTTCCCCTTTTTTTCACTCCCTCCAAAGGCTACAATTAAGTATGTATGAACACACATATGTACACACATAAATACACAAATTCTTATAAACATGCAATGCATATACTACCTATACATAGATATCACATATATGTATATGTGCATATACATTCATATTCATCTAAGTAAGACCATGATAGATTTGTTTATTCTATTTCTCTGAAGGTCTTCTTTCATAAGTCCAAGTCTTTCCATTTTTCTAGCTTTACCAAATCACCATTTCCTATACCAGAGCAATATTCCAACCTTATACTGTCTAATTATCTTAAATGGTCTGAAACAATATTGATTAATATGGCTGATATATAATGAGGTTTCTCTATTTTTCTTTTTTTTGATTAAATATATTTTAGCTTAAACTTTGTCCGAGATCATGTTTACTATCTTGTTTTTTTTTTAACATAATAAATTTTACTCCTGATACTCATTTTAAGCTTGTTTGTATCTCTTATTTCCTATCCTTCCTGACTTCTCTACTTTATTTCTACCTGCTAACTTGATCCCTTATTACTTAACTTACTCATCCCTCCAAGGATCCGTCCCTGATCCTCTCCCTGCATCCTTTCCTTACCAGAGTTGCTTCCCTAATTCCTTTGTCGGCCCTTCCTCTCCCATCTAATTTTGCATGAGATAATTCATTTTCACCTTTTCCTACAGTTTTGCTTTTTAGGATCACATCATACTCAGCTGTAGACCAATCTTCCTATTAAACTAACCAATTACTAATGACAATCTTAGATATGTGGTTTACATTTTCATGTATAAAAATAAAGTTTGTCCTTATTGAACTCCTTGTGATTAATCTTTGACATTTAGTTAATATTTCTCTCGGTTCTTTTATGTTAAATTTTCTAAGTTCTTTTGGCAACAAAATCCTGAAATTCTGGTAATTCATTGAATGTTCATTTTTTTTTTAAATTCAGGATTTAGTTTAACACATTTTTATGTTCAACAAACAAAAGTACAATGGGATCATGTATTCACTGCAACTTTTAGTAAGTTGTGTGATGCTTAAGATGTTGTGTGTTATTGATTAAAAAGCAAAACACATTTAAAAACACACTTTTGTAGTCTCTTTTATATATTGATCAAAGATAGTCTCACAGTACTTGCAAGTATAGGTATATATCCTGCCAAATAGAGATTAGGTACATGTCATCATTGTTTAATCATTCAGTTGTGTCCAACTCTTTGTGATTCCATAGGCCAGAGCATACTAATACTCCCAATCTTTTTGGGAAAAGATCCTGAAAATGGTTTGTCATTTCTTTCAGCAGCATATTAAGGCAAACAGAATAATTGACTTGTCCAGGTTCAAAAAACTACCAAGTATCTGAAGCTGAATTTAAACGCAATGTGAAGTCAGGAAGATCTTCTCCTCATTTTTCTATCCACCGAGCCCCTTTGCTGTTAACATGATTTTGTTTAAATGTTGCTAATGGTGAAGCTTTGACAGATACCTCAGCCATCTTTCCCATCCATCTGCAAAGCCAGCAGTGATTCTTACACGGAGGGAAGCAGCAGGCAGGGTCACAAGGCTGGATAATTTGTTCTCCTCAGAGGGGGCTATATTTGAACAGTTATATTCCCTATGCCCTATAAAGTATGCAAGTCTGTGGGATTGATTTTTGTTTTAGATTTAAGTTATTTTCCTGATAACAAAACTTCAGAGAGAAAAAGTATTCCAGGTTTATAATTAAAAACCCCTTCATTTTCTTATATCCAAAAGATTACTAAAATTCTACTTGCAAAAAAGACCATTACATATATTAAATAGCAAAACCAAACAAAAACCCCTATTACTGTCATGTAACAAACATAAATCAGCAATAATATACAGATTAGAATATGGTAGTTCTCAGAGTAAATGAGCTCTCAATATTTGAAGCAAGATATTTTAGTTCAACTAAGGATAAAAGACCTCAGTCTCCATCAAATTTCCTAGGAAATTTAGCTAGAAATCAGAGGCATATTGTAGAGGATCTTTTCCCTATATATGTATTTTGCAAAGTATGTTTTCTTTTTTCTTTCTCTCTCTGTCTCTGTGTGTGTGTGTGTGTGTGTGTGTGTGTGTTTATTTATTTCTCTCTCTCTAGTTCTTTTTTGCTCTCTTTCTCTTACTGGATCTCTTCTCAAAGAAAATCCAGAAGCATGCATGTCTTCCTTCAAGGCAAGAAGGAAAAGGAATGTTTCTTCTTTCCAGCCTCTCATGGTAAATGCACCTCTCACTCAAGTAAAACTGTATTTTCTCCACAAAGGAGGAGAATCTTACAGAAATGCTTAAGGATTGAATCTGGGTCACAGGTCTATTTTATATGAGAAAGTAGGGATATAGTAGTTGGTGTTCTCTTTAACACATTTGGGAAGGAATGATATTTTGCATTGCTTAATTTATCTTATTTGGGGGCAGCTAGGTGTGCAGTGGATAGAACACCAGCCCTAAATTCAGGGGGACTTGAGTTCAAATCTGGTCTCAGACACAAGATTCCCTATCTGTGTGACCCTGGGCAAGTCACTTAACCCCAATCGCCTAAGGAAAAAAAAAATCTTATTCTTCTCCAGAAACCTTGAGAATCCATTCTTCAGTGACCTTCCTATTGTGCCTGAAGAGTGGGCCTCCTCTGTGCACACTCAGTATTGTCTATGGGTTTTCCTGATGGTTTTCACAGTGCCATATAAAGAGCACTCAATCTGGAGTCAGGATCTGAGTTCTTATTCCTCTTCTGCCACTAACTACCATGTTTAACCTTTGAAAAATCATTTAATCCTTCTGACTCAGTTTTCACATATATAAAATGAGTGGATTAAAGATTAAGATCTTTTCTATAATTCTATTAGGATCCTATGTGAACATCTAAATTGTGATGCTAGATTTCTTGACTTGGATGATGAAAAGAGTTTTATATGCATAAACATACATGGGCATGTATATGTATATGATACATGTGTGTACATAGCAAATACATCTACGATACAAATACATGTACTGCATATGAAATGAACACATGTTTATTTAGAGATAATTTGTATTTGTTCTCCTTCAAATTTCATCCTTATATATATTTTTTTCAGTTGAGTATCTTGCCATTCTTTTTTAAAAATGATTTTATATACTCAACCACTTTTTGGTTTTATGAGGAACTGATACTCTTAATATATATTATATCATCTATTTTTGTAATATACCTATGAAAATATAGTACAAACTAATGTTTTATCCTTTGTATCACTTCTCCTTACTTCATAAGCATTTCATTCTTAACTAAAGTGATTTTAATCCTTTTGGGGAGAACCTTTTTAATATAGAACTTGACATCACTCATCTGTTTTAAATTAATGGAATTTGTATCACTGTTGGGAAATAAAATTCAAAATTAGGAAATTATACACACACACACACACACACACACACACATATATATATATATATACATATATATATATATATATATATATATACATATATAATTAGAAATATCCTGGCAATAAATGACAATTTTTTTAAAATTCTGCTACAATGGTATAGTGAAATGTTGATAAGGAAACTCCATCTATCAACACAGACAGATCAGCACCAATTTTGAATATTAATTGTTATAGAATTGTTACTCTAAGGAAAATCATGAAAAGACTTCAGAAATACTAAATTGGGTGCTACATTGGCTCCTGTACACGTCTGCCCCTCTGGTCTGTCCCTGTCAAAGCACCTTAACTAGTCCTTTTATTGTAGTGAGGCACCTTGATTTTTTTCATTTTAAGGCTCTTTTAGAAGTCCTTTGTGAGGGGAGTACCTAGATGGTGTAGTGGATGGAGCACCAGCCCTGGAATCAGGAGGATCTGAATTCAAATCTCGCTTCCAATACTGAAGCTGTATGACACTGGGAAATAATTTAACCCCAAATGGCTTGAAAAAAAAATAAAGAAATTCTTACTCGTGAGTATTCCTTTTAGAGTGAGATATATGCCATCAAGTCTTGTTTATTAGTTTATATCAATACGTCACTTAACTGAGAGTCAATGTGGTATAATGAAGATAGAATAAATCAGAGTCCTGACTCTAGCATGTACTACTATGTGACACAATGATTTCCTTTAACTTTTCAGGGCTTATACCATATTACTCTGCATTCCAGGCAACTGCAATTTATTAAATCATTGGGCTCTTTTATTTAAGTTCAATTTTTTTGTATCCTGATCACTATGGCTCCCTACTGATTCTCCAACTTCCTTCCTCCCACTGACATATTTAAAGAACTTTCTATTGGAGTACCTTTAAGGTACTCCTTGGAGTCTTTTGTGTCATTTCAATAAAACCAGTAACATGTTATAGGTTTCCTTATATTTCTTAGGGTATTTTCTACTGGCATCGCTATATATGGGGAACATTACTAGTTCTAATTACCAATAACCTTGTTATAATCTGTGTTAAAACCTTGCCTGAACACTGGAATATTCTACTTAGATCTGTTCCCATTGTCTCTTCAGAAATAAAATCTCACTCACCTTTTCCAATGGTCATTTGGATTCTGCTAATGTTTCAGGTCCCCATAGGGCTTCAGCCTCATTCTAGGATTCCTTTCTTTATGCTGGCCTTCTGAAAGGACCTAATTAGCAACAATGGCTGAAGGAAGCAAAGAATGAAAATTTCACCAACATTTAAATGAAAATTTCCTGACAAGAAAAACTAAATAAAATAAAAAGGGGCTTCTTCTACAGGCAGGTCTTTTCAATTAATATAGGTTTCCAAAGTATTGGCTAAAATAATATTACCTACGTATGTCGTAGAAAGGAAAGAACATTCCTATTCATTTTTAAAATCAATATAATTTCATTTTTCCAAATACATATAAAGATAGTTTTCCACATTCATTTTTGTAAGACTTTGTGTTGTAAATTTTTCTCCCTTTCTCTCTTACCTCCTCCCTTCCCAAGACGGCAAACAATATGATATAGGATAAACATGTGCAATTATTTTAAACATTTCCATATTTGTCAGAACATTTTTATTCAGTAATGCTCTGAACCAAACATGGATCTATGATTCTCTTCTGTTAAAAAAGCAAAGCAAAGATCTAGATTAAATAACAAGACTCTAAGAAAAGCTGAGAAAGAAAAAGAATTCACATATCTATAGGCATTTGTGAATAAGGAAAAGATATGGTGCTTGAAGGTGGAGAATTTCTTGAATATCTCCATCTCTCTTTAAAATCTATCATCCTGGGTTCCCTTGGGTTGCAACATTAACTTTTTACTTTGCTATTTAAATAGGATTAAATTTTCTATTGTTGTAGAATGGAATTTCTGAGAACCTTTTAAAAAAAGTAATTATAATTTGCACACATTTATCCTGAGGTTACTGAAAGCTGTGTTGTGTTCTATTCTTATTAAAGTAATTTCTTGTTTAAAGGTTTATTTCTCTCAGGTACATGCTAATTTTTCATGGCAGTATATGTGAATATAAGAAGAGAAATCAAACCTTTAAGATCATTAAATATATCCAAGACACATTTTAATATCAATATTCCTCTGGATTTTGACTCATGTGATATGATAGTCTTTGAAGAATTAAATGTGTGCTTCAGGCAAAGGGCAATGAAGAGACATAGCATGGGTTGCAGCATATTAATGATGAAGAATTGTATATCAGAAGTTGTACAAAAGGTTGTCTAAGAGAAGTAAGACTGGAAAAGGCTCATAGAATCACAGTTTAGAGCCTGAAGAAATAGTAGATACTAACAAATCCTACTTTATTAATTAATAACAGGAATACTTTTCTTCCATAATTTTAAATTTCACAGATGAAGAAACTGAGGCAATAAAATGAATTATTCCATATTTTATAACCTGTAAGTCTTGTCTCTCAGTTCAGTATTCTGCAAATCACACATAATAAGAATGAAGGAGTACTACTGGAGAACCAATATGCTCCACTGGTGCCCTTGCAATGTCACTAGTTCAGGAAGACTGTCAGAGCATTGAATAGATTGACTGTGAGACTTCAAAGACAAGAATGACTTATTATGAAATTTCCTGTGGTTTGCTCTCTGTACCATTGATTGCTCTATGACCACAGTTATGTGCTTACAGATTCATTAAATATTTCACATATTTTTCTTTTATATATTATAGCTAACCATTTACATGACTGACAGGTTGGAAGATTCCTTGAGGGCAGACATTATGCCATTTTTCATCATTGCATCCTTCCAAACCGACACATAGTAGGCACTTAGTATTTATTTAATTCAATTCAATGAACAACAAACATAATTTTCTTTCATAATTTCAAATTATTTTTAACAATAATTGGAGCAATGTTTCCTGAGGGCGTGTATTTCTAGATTCTACAACATTCTGAAATTCCCTTGAGAGTTGTGACAGTTACAGTCACAATGCAGTGATACAATCCAACTATTGCTTTGCATTGAATAAAAATATATTAATAGAAAAAGTGCTGATGACATTTGGCTTCTTAGAACAGAGAGTAATTATAGTTCAGCAATATTTGATGATGATATTAGCCATTTTATTTGTCCTAGAAAACTAGTTTAAGATGAGAAATGTGCAAGCTAAGAGACTAAAATGCTATCATGAGGTCAGTAGAAAAGCTGACTTGAAGCCTATATCTAAGAAGTAGCTCTCAATAGTTCAGGATCAACCTGAAAGGAATTAGTGAGTACTTTCCTACAGGGATGGGGCCTAAAGGTCAGTGTTTTCAATATATATATTGATGATTTGAAGTAAGGAATTGAAAATATGCTCATCAGCTTTGTAGTTACCTGGTTTCTGTCAAGGCCCAAATCCATAAGGGAAACCGTGAGTCTCTCCAATCTTATTCCCCAAACTCCAGAGGTTCAATATATATAGCTACCATAGCACAAATATAAATGATTACATACTTTTGTAAACAGTTTTCCAATAAGTGAAGCTCAATTCTTCTAGCTGTTGTTTCAGAAGCCTCAAGGGGAGCCATGTTTTTTTTCCAATTCTGAAGGGATTTTAGAAGTTATTTCATTCATATACCTAATTTAACAAGGGGGAAACTAACGTTCATTTTTAAGTGACTTGTAATGGTCACTCAAGTAGCAGATTACAGAATCCAAAATCTCCTACTCGAAATTCAGCATAATTTGCTCACTGTAACATGATGTTTAGTAAATTTTTAAAAAAAAGTCTGATAGGATACAAGGAAACTCCAAAAAGACTATTTAGATAAACAAAAAGCAAGGAGGTACAAGAAAAGGAATCAGTATTAACAGTAATTGAGGGGCAGAGCCAAGATGGCGGGGACAAGATATGTCTTTTCTTGAGCTCTCTCCCTCACAGTAACAGCAAATCCAGTCTCTGAACTGGTTTAGGAATGAAAGAACCCGTGAATGTTGGGAGTGGAACAAATTACCAGAAGAAGATAATTTCAAAGATCTCCAGAAAAGGTTTGCTTCAATTGGGCATGGAGGGAGGCAGGCCGAGTGCAGCAGTGCAGAGTCCTGGGGCAGTGTGGGCTCTGCAGGCCAGGGAATCTACTAAAAAACTACTAGAAAAAAATCCATTATTTTACAAAATTGCGGAATACAAAATAACTTCACAGAAATTATAATCATTTTGTATATATTACAAAGTTAAGAAGCAAGAGATACCAAGAGAAATTCCATTTAAAATAACTTGATAATGTAAAATATTTTAGAGTCTACCTGCTAAGGGAAAGTCACCAACTATATGAACACAACTACAAAACAAACACTTTCTACACAAATTCAGGTCTATGCAATTGGAATATATCAAGTACACTTGAGTAGGTCGAGCAAATATATTAAAAATGACAATACAACCTAAATAAATCTACTTATTTAGTGCTCAAAATCCCCCAAAATTATTTTACAGATCTAGAGAAAATAATAACAAAGTTCATCTGGAAGAAAAAAAGGTCAAGAATTTCAAGGGAATTAATGAAAATAAATGCAAATGAAGGTGCCTGAGCAGTAACAGATCTAAAACTATATTATAGAGCAGCAGTCATCAAAACCATTTAGTACTGGCTAAGAAATTCAGTAGTCCATCAGTGTAATAGATTATGTTCACATGACAAAATAGTCAATGACTATAGTAATCTAGTATTTGACAAACCTCCAAACCCCAGCTTTTGGGATAAGAACTCACTATTTGACAAAAACTACTGGGAAAATTGGAAACTAGTATGGCAGAAACTAGGCATTGACCCACGCTTAATACTGTATACCAAGATAAGGTCTAAATGGGTTCATAATCTAGACATAAAGAATATTATAAACAAAACAGAAGAACATAGAAGTTTACCTCTCAGATTTGTGGAGGAAGGAATTTGTGACCAAAGAAGAACTAGAGATCATGATTGATCACAAAATGGATAATTTTGATTATATTGAGTTAAAAAGTTTTTGTACAAACAACTAATTCAGAAAAGATTAGAAGGGAAGCAATAAACTGGGAAACCGTTTTTACATTTAAGGGTTTTGATAAAAACCACATTTCTAAAATGCATAGAAAATGACTCAAATTTATAAGATTTCAAGTCATTCCCCAATTTATAAATGTTCAAATGTTATGAACAATTTTAAGATGAAGAAACAAACTATTTCTAATCATATGAAAAGGTGTTCCAAATGACTATTGATCAGAGAAATGCAAATTAAGACCACTGAGTTACCACTACACATCTGGTTAGATTGGCTAAAATGACAGGAAAAGATAATGATGAATGTTGGAGGGGATGTGGGAAAACTGAGACACTGATACATTGTTGGTGGAACTGTGAACAGATCCAACCATTCTGGAGAGCAATTTGGAATTATGCTCAAAAAGTTATCAAACTGTGAATACCCTTTGACCCAGCAGTGTTTCTACTGGGCCTATATCCCAAAGAAATCTTAAAGGAAGGAAAGGGCTCCACATTTGCAAAAAAATGTTTGTGGCAGCCCTTTTTGTAGTGGCTAGAAACTGGAAACTGAATGGATGCCCTTCAATTGGAGAGTGGCTGAATAAATTATGGTATATGAATGTTATGAAATATTATTGTTCTGTAAGAAACGACCAGCAGGATGATTTCAGAAAGGCCTGGAGAGACTTGCATGAACTGATGCTGAGCGAAATGAACAGAACCAGGAGATCATTATATTTAGCAACAACAAGACCATATGATGATCAATTCTGATGGACCTAGCTCTCTTAAACAATGAGATGATTCAGACCAGTTCTAATGCTCTTGTGATGAAGAGAGCCATTTGCAACCAGAGAGAAAAATGTAGGAACTGAGTGTGGTTCACAACATAGCATTTCTACTCTTTTTATTGTTGTTTGCTTGCATTTTATTTTCTTTCTTATTTTTTCCCAGTCTAATTTGATTTTTCTTGTGCAGGAAAATAATTGTAAAAATATGCATGTTATATTGTATTTAACATATATTTCTACCATGTTTAACATATATTGTACTACTTGCCATCTAGGGGAAGGGGTGGAGGAAGGGGTGGCGGAAATTGGAACGCAAGTTTTTTCAATACTTAATGTCATAAAAACCATGCATATATTTTGTAAAATGAAAAGCTTTAATAATTTTTTTAAAAAATTTATTGAGTCATAGAGGGCAGACTTATTATAGAAGAACAAAGGGGAAATAAGAAATCAGGCGTGATTGAATATTATTGCCATTCCTACACTCTACAATCAAGCCAAATAGACTGAACTTATGTTCTTTTATAAAGGTGCCTGCCTGATATGCACTCCCTGCCTAACTTAACCTCACAGTCTCTCTATTCTCTCAGTAAAAACTCAAACTTCAGCCTATACATTCTATTTTTTCTTATTGTTCTCATATACTAGTGTGTTCTTAAGAATCTGTTATTTTTAACTATATTGTATTTATTTGAATTTGTTATTTTCATATTTATGCTGTAATATTTATATATGTACTTGATGCCTCCTCCCTTAGATTGTAAGCTCCTTGAGTGTGATTTTTTTCTTTATTTTTAATTATATCTCTAGAACTTTGAATACTGCCTGCTACATGGTAGGTACTCACTAAATGTTTATTTCTTGCATGTTATGATGACCTCACCAGATCAGAAAGGTGACATTTTGTTTGGTTTTTTTTTAAATTAATTTTTTATTAATACTTTTTATTTGCAAAACATATGTATGGGTAATTCATTAACATTAATCCTTACAAAGCTTTCTGTTACGAATTTTTTTCCCCTACTCCCCACCCCTCCCCTAGATGGCAGGATATCCACTACATGATAATTATGTTAGAATACTTAAGAAATCGAATATATGCATAGTTATTGCATCATTTTTGTGCAGGAGAAATCGTATCTTCAAGAAAGAATAATCTCATAAAGGGAATACAATGCAAGCAAACGTCAATAGAGAACATGAAAATGTTATGTTGTGGTCCACATTTCACATCCCTCTCTCAGGGTGTATATATGGCTTTTTTCACCAAACAATTGGAACTGGTTTGAAGCATTTCATTGTTGAAGAGAGTGATGTCCCTTAGAACTGATCCTCATATAGTATTGTTGTTGCCGTGAATAATGATCTCCTGGTTCTGCTCACTTCACTCAGCATCAGTTCATGCAAGTCTCTCCAGGCCTCTCTGAAATCGTCCTGCTGGTCATTTCTTACAGAGCAATAATATTCCACAACATTCATATACCATAATTTATTCAGCCATTCTCCAATTGATAGGCATCCATTCATTTTCCAGTTTCTAGCCACTACAAAAAGGGCTGCCACAAACATTCTTGCACATGTGGGGCCCTTTCCTTCTTTTATGATTTCTTTGGGATATAAGACCAATAGAAACACTGCTGGGTCAAAGGGTATGCACAGTTTGACAACTTTTTGAGCATAGCTCCAAATTGCTCTCCAGAATGGTTGGATCCATTCACACTTCCACCAAAAATGTATTAGTGTCCCACTTTTCCCACATCCCCTCCAACATTCATTGTTATCTTTTCCTGTCATTTTAGCCAATCTGACAGGTGTGTAGTGGTACCTCAGAATTGTCTTAATTTGCATTTCTCTGATTAATAGTGATTTGGAGCAACTTTTCATATGACTAAAGATGGTTATAATTTCATCATCTGAAAACGGTCTGTTCATATCCCTTGACCACTTATCTATTGAAGAGTGGCTTGAATTCTTATAAATATTAGAGAATTCTCTATATATTTTATTTTATTTTTTATAAAGCTTTTTATTTACAAAACACATGAGTGATTTTTTTACATTGAACTTTGCAAAAACTTTTTTT